>SNQJ01S0084773.1:66260-76577 GCA_010110895.2 Picea sitchensis
CATCTTGTACTTGAACATTTAAGTGGGGTAAAAGGAGGTTTCCCCCTCGAAGAGGCTTATTATCTGAGATTATCTCTTTTTCAAGGCGTTGAGTACTTTTCCTGAGGTTTTTCTATGCTATATTGATGTTTGGTTCTTAACAGCTGTGAATATTTATCCTAAAAAATGTCTAAGAAAGGAGACCAATACTCTGTGTAGTAGGGATTCCATGAGAAAAGAAACTGAAAAAATCACATTTGCACCTAATCTCATTGTACTTGTATTGAATCCACTTCCATATCATCCTATAGTTGTGCTATTAGTTTTCACTTAGTAACCCAAGATCATACATTTATGCATGTAATCGAGATCCATTCCACCTCAATTATCTTGGAAAAGAAGAGTTGGACTATTTTCCCTAGGGTTCTGAATTTTGTCCACAACAACAAAAGTTGCACCTTTTTGAAAATCTTCAACTACATTATCAAGAAACTTTGAAATATCTCCAAATTCATATGTGTGGGAAATCACATTAGAATGGAGGAATTTTGGATGTACTTGAACATAATACATGTCAGTTGGTAAAGATAACTTTTATTTATTTTGGACATCATAATCCCCATCTCTCCAAAATTGATTAAAACTATTTTTCTTTGAGTTTATACCTAAACAATTCAATCAAAGGGAAAAAAAATGCAAATGATGTTCTCTTTGTATTTTTTGATCTCCACCCCTTCCCAGAAAGTATAGAATATAACTCTAATCATAATTTGATAAGATATAAAACTCCAAAGGGTGCATTGCAATATCACATATTTCCACCTCAAACATTCATTTCAACTCGGGTGTACTTTAATCTCATGATGTCTAGGCCTCCAAACGGTTCATTGTAATCTCGCTATCTCTCTGCCTCCAAACTGTCCTCCTTTACGCAACGATAAAATTTTTCTCCTTTGGTAAAAGATGGAATATAAGTAGTATGGATATCTATCTCAATTAGAATAGCATGGTTATAACATCTCCTCTCTTTAGTGCAAGACTCAATATAACCATCATAAACTAGAGGACAACTTAGGTCAAAGGGAGTGATTTTTTGGGTTATGATGGGGTTGCAAAAATTAGAGCTTCCACGGAAACAATATTAAGATAAAATACACTTTCCTTAACATCCTTCTTGTATAAAAATGTATCAAGATGTGTTGAATTAGCTAATGATATGTGTGAACTAGTCTTTAGAAAATTATCTTTGGGGGAAACCCAAAGTTGATTAGATCCATCATTGAGAACTTTATGCATCTTCTCACTTCCTTCTGGGAAGAAAATGTCATCCAAATGGTAGGTTCCTAAGGGATCATCCTTTCTCAATGCTTGAATTGATCATTGGATATGTTCCTTGGTGGTTGATATAAGTCCCTAGATGTGTTCTAGGGAATCCTTGCAAAGTTCTTGGATTGATACTTGGATGTGTTCCTTGGTAGTTGATATAAGTCCCTACATGTGTTCTAGGGCCCCGGGATGTGTTCCATGGAACCCTTGCCTAATGCATGGGTTGATCCTTCATCTTGTACCTTGGTGGATAAGACCCTATATGTCTCCTAGGGCCCCCAGATGTGTTCTATGGAATATTGGTCTTTGACCAGGTAGATCTTGTTGTAATACCAAGATGTGTTGATGTCTGATCCTCTTCCTCTCTCTTAGGATGGTCCATGAGACCTAGGAGTGTCTATGAAGATGGACATGACCACATTATTGATGGACCCCTTTATGTAGTGATGATAAATTTTATAGGTCGTTATGAGACTCATGTGGACATGTTTTTCCATTATGGACCCCCCCTTGACTTTGTCTTAAAAGATACCCCTTTATTTTTTTATGTGATTGAGGTTTTATTTATGTGATTGGGGTTTTATATGAATTTAGGGTTTTTATAATTAATATTAATTTACATTTTAATTATTATTTATATTAATTAAATGTTATTATTTAATTGTAATTTTAAATTTCCCTAACCCCTCTTCCTAACTATAAATAAGACCCTACCCTCTAGCATTCAATTACACTCACACTTACTCGCTCCTCACTCTCCTATTTGCTACGACCACCTCATTTCTTCTCTCTTGATGATGGTGCAGCCTCCTTTTTGGACTATCTTTTAAGATTTGAGTTTTGTTTTGTTGGTGTGGCCTCTCCATTTGATGTAACAATTTTATATCTAATATTTGTTTGTTGGTGTGACCTATCTATTTGATGTAATAGTTTTAGATCTGAGTTTTTTTGGTGCAGCCTCTCCATTTGATGTAACAGTTTTAGATCTGAGTTTGTTGGTGCAGTCTCCCCATTGGGTGTAATAGTTTCAGATTTGAGTTTTGTATTGGTCTTGGTATTGGTTGGGCCATGGTATTGGTTGGAGTGTTTATCCAATGCTTCTTTATTTTCAATTATGTAGGGTTTGATATATATGGGTTGTTTGTTATGGAGGGTTTGCTTGTTTGATATGGATATTTTTGTTGTCTCGGTTTTTGGAGTTCTTATTGTCCCTTCTTGTGGGGTACCTATTTTTTTTTTATCAGCTATGGTCAATACCTTGTTGTCCCTTCTTGTGGAGTACTTGTTGTAGTTGTCTTTTGATGGTATATACCTTGGAAAACCTATTCCTAAGTCCTTATGATAGAGATCAAACCCTAGAGGTTTGATCCATGAACCTAAAACTATTTATGAGAATATTATAAAGGTTTTCATCCACACATGTGACAGGTGCATCTTTCTTAGATCAGGAGGTAAGCTTGAGGTTTGTCTTTTCACTCAGAAATTTTGTTTATACTCATAATTTAATTTAGATCTGTTTATTTCTTTTCTCATATATGCCGATCTTGTGAACAGAAAAATAAAAAGCCATTATTTGTTTCTATTTTTCCCTAATTTTAACCATTTTTCTATGATTTTGACCAATGGCACACTACTCTAGGAAGCCTCCTCACACCTTCTTGTGACCATTCTTCTTTCTATTCTTATCCTATACCAAACATCACTAAACAACACAATGCTTGGAATCATAGTAAACTCTCTATTACTAAGCTCTTGTTATGGAAACTACGTGATCTGACACTCAAATCATAACTTGTATCTACAACTTATCGAACTCACTATGAAGCTTTTGTATGATTAGAGTGTTGTCATTATTAAGAAGATACAGTATGAATATTAAGAGTAAGTGGATTATTACCTGTCTTATTCCAATCTTATTGAGGCAATGACATCAACTATTAACTATAAGTTCATCCATATTGAATCTAATCACATTGATTATGGATACTGTGTGTTCAATTCAGACTAACATGATGTGTCTAATTCATAAAAGTATTGTGATTTGAATAAAGATTTAACATGACTAATAAGTACGGATATGCTTTGTTTAACTATGCTTCTACTGGTATTATTACCTACGTATATCTATGATTTCCATTAATTATGATGAACTTGTTTATATGGTGAGTAGTACAAGCCCATTCTTTATCTATGATAGTATTATTACCCTTATAACTATAATATGTAAGAGATTACGATAATAAGGTAACCATTACTTATGCATGAACTAGTAATACCAATATAGCCTTATTTACTCCTATTGTGTGATGTATGTACTCGATGAGTGCAATGAATATAGAATAAAGGGTCATTCAGATTACCACATATAGGTGAAGGGAAATAAGTTTACATCATATGTGTACAAATCTCCTTGTATATCACATGTAGAAACACATGTAAATGCCAGGAATCACTTCTATTACCATAAGTTGATAGGTATGATTATGGTATGATCCTAGCAGTATGAGTTCCATCTTCTTGAATAGGGATAGATCATTAAATGTATATATAAAGGGCATAGATTATGTGAAATAAGCATGTCATATATAATTGATATGGAACCAATGTAAGATGCAAGTGATATGTTGAACCATAGGTATTATGTGTAATTATTCATATAGGTCAGATTGTATTACATGACTTTCATTGTAATTACCTAATATTGGTACAACTATAACACATGGAAGAGTGTAATCTCAATAGTAATAACCATAACTAAGCTATCATAATAAGCAATGATTACTATCATATTCAAGGTATAGGTTGTGTATACCAATACATATCACATGCTCGTATTGATTACTATGATTCTTAGCTTAAGTACAGTATAAGAATTACTATTAATTTGTGTAATTGATTACGGATAAACACATAGGGTTAAGCTCAACACCACATATAATCTTATCACATTGTTATGATATGAAAGCTATGAAGTAAGACCATGGAAACTTATGAGATTATATCATGTAATTAGATACAAGAAAAGTATATATATGGGTTTCATTACCTTATCATAGGTAACTAGTAGAGATAATGGTATAAGTACTATCATGTTCATTAAGTCGATATAGCAAGGGTAAAATAACAGTTGTATGGGCTTATCATATGTGTTAGTCCATATTCAATGATTACATATATTTGTATTAGTATCACTAAATAGGTTATTCACTGTATACCCTTATTAGGATGATACAAGGGAATTACTTCATTTTAAAATTTTCTAGATGCAAAATTTAAAAATATCAAAAAAATAAAAAAAAATTGGCATTTTTTTTTTTAAATACCTTCATGACGTTGGAATTGCGATGTCTGGTAACGTCTCTCCCATGGCATATGTTGGCCCTTGACCAAGTTTTGGGAGATACTTGGTTATGTTTGACCATTTTTGGGACTTCAACAATAGTCGAAGGAGGAGCGCAAGATGGAGCGGAGACCACGGGATCTCGGCCCACTTTTGGGTCCATTTTGGTTTTTTCAGAATATGTAACGTGATTGGGATATTGGCCCATGGGTTTTTACCCATGCTTAGGCCTATTTTGTATGTATAAATAGTAAGCTAGGAAGATAGAGGATTTATCAACATCTATGTGATGCATGCTAAGTGCAAGTAAGGTTTGTAAGTGCTTTGTGCCTATATGAGACTTGCAGGGCTAAGTGCAAGTCATTGTAGGAAGTTGGAGAAGGCCTTTGTGTTGTAATGCAAAGAAGAAGGATCTAGCGAGTTGCATAGATATTCTATCCTGTGCATAGTAGGGTTTTGGTGGTTCTGTTCTATAACCAATTGAAGGCACTAATAAAGAAGAAGAGTTGGTGGATGTAGCCCCATGGTGGGGGTGAACCACGTAAATCTATGTGTTATGCTATGTGCTTTGACTTGATGTGTTTATCCCTTATTTTGCTAAGTGCTTTGATATATTTAGATAGATATACTTATGCTTTTTGATTCTTATAGGTGTGTGAATGTTATATCTAACATGTATGAAGGTTCTTAGTGTTGATTTATCAGATCTGATCTTCTTTACTATTGCTAAGTGCTAAGATACCTTAGATCTAAGTAAATGCTACGATGCTCTATGCTATCTGCAAAGTGTAGTAAGGGTTGAATATTGATGAATGATTGGTGTTAAGTTCTTTGTAATCGATATAATCATATATATGTGTCCTAGATAAGGTTGCAAATACCTTATTCTTGCAACCACCCTTGCCTCTACGTCGGGTGAGACTTCATTTGTGTCGCAGGCGTTGTTGAAAGGGCCAATAGTTAGGGATTTGTTGGTGTGCTCTTGAGTGTTGAACCCTGGGTCTACCCCTATGCCAACAAATTCTTCTATTGCTGGGACCCGAAACTATGATTGATGGGAATTGAGAAAGAGGAAGCTATGTGCAAAGATTCATCTTAAAACTATGAAATCTATGTGCATAGATATGTGCCCTAGTGCGCAGTATTCTACTTGATGTGTAAAGATTTGTACTAAAGAAAGAAGTTTAGATCTAAGAGAAAGAATCCAGATCTGAAGAAAGAAGGCCAGATCTGAAAGAAAGGAGGTCAGATTTGTAGAAAAGAAGCAAGATCTAAAAGATTTGTGCTCCAAGAAAGGTAAAAGTGAAGAGTTCTCATTGAAAGATGTAAGATCTGTAAGTTTTGTGCTCTGTTAAAGGTAAGAATAGTTAAAATTTCTTAGATCTGGAAGATTTGTGCTCTGTAAAAGTAAGATAAGTGGAAATTTGTGTTTCTAAAGCATGGATCTAGGTATGTTTGATAGATTTTGTCCTAGCTTAAAAACTAGGCCGTTAATAGATGAAATAAGGTTTGATATGAATAGATCTGATAAGAATAATGATAGATATGTTGTACCTATGCATAGAAAGAATGTTTGGACTAACAAATGGATGCAGGATCCTAGAAAGAATTTGTTGCAGGTTAGCTACCATGATCCTAGTATACAATAGAGAATAGGTTGGAGATCATTTGAAAGAAAGAAAGTATTGACCCTCTGTTACAATTGCAGAAGACCAGGACATATTGATAAGGAATTCCCTGAAATAAGACCTAGTTGTATTTGTTGCAAATCCACGGACCATGAAGTGTTGGATTGCCCTAGAATGATCGCTAAGCTTGATGGAATGAATCTAAATCAAGGAAACCCTGAGGCAGATCTAGAAAATGCAGAACCCCAGCAAGAATCAGAGAAGGTATTGATACAAGTAAAAGAGACCCTGAATGACCATCAAAATGTCATCTTATGAGAGATATTCAAAGAGAGGGAATGCATCAAAGAAAGAATAGGGGACTTCGACATTTATTGTGTCCTGGATGAAGAAACACAGATGAATATTAAGCCAGAAAGAACTTGGGAAGCTATAGGAAGGTCTTCTATGATGCCTTCCCTAGGGGGAATAAGTTTATTCAGAGGAAATATAGTAAACCTGTGTGGAAGGATCTTCTGGATACCTATGAATATCAATGGAGCTTCGACAGAAGAGGACTTTGAGATTATTAAATTTTTTGAAGACAAATCCCTATTTACCATGCTAATAGGAAAACCTTGGATTGATAGAGATCAATCCAGGCGAAAGGAGGAAGAAGAAGTTTTGGAACAGAAGAAGAAAGAGTTAAAATACTTTATTGAGGAACAGAAGAGAAGATCATAGATATTTAATACTAGCAACTTGAATGTCAAGGCTAAGAGAACACTAGAGGATCCCCATGAGATTGAATTACGCATTCCAGACAAGGAAGAAGTATTACACAGGAACCCTAGGAAAAAGTTTCAATAGTGTGAAGTAACTAAGACCAAAGAAGAAAAGACTCAGAATCATAAAAGCATTACCAAGACGAAACTCACTGGAAAGAAGGATAGAAAGTTAAGAAAGAAAAGGGATAATACTGAAAGGTTACAAGAGGTTCTAGAAGAGGCCTCGCAGAAAGAAAAATTGCAGAATTGGAGCTTCGCTGAGATATTAGAAGAACAACATAGAGTACTTCTCCATGACGAAGAAATATAGTCGTTGGACCAATATATCCATTCAACTTTCACTCCGAATGGGAAGAAAAGTAATAAAGAGGCATCATCAGACCATTGGGTCACTCCATAATAGGTAGAACAAGAGTTAATTGAGGGTCATGACTGTTGTGATCTAACCGTTATCGACTAACCTATTTAGCTCGTCGCACCATGCACAACGAACACTTTTTCCAAATATAGAATTTGAGCTCACAACCCTCATTAAGATTGTCCAGTGATCATTATGCTCTTGCTTTCCATCTTATTGTCGTGTCTACATTACTTCATGAACCCGATATTATTAACCCTGAGCGCGTTTGTCCAAAGATCTTAGTGAACTTGAAGAATCTGTGAAGGAAGTACTCCCTGATCTCAGGAACGAGAAAGTCATGTCGGAAAGAAGGATGTCTGCAGGTGTTCATGCATCATTGACAGGAGGAGTCCCAGCTTCTCCATCGATTGCTCGTGGAGTAGGAACTTCCAGAATCACGACAGAGATGAGAATGAAGCATAGATATGATCTTGTGAATGCCAATTTGATTCTGAGCATCTTACCTATGTATATACCTCCTCTGAGTGGCACAATGAATAGAGACAGCATGCCCAGGGATTTTGAGTATGCTTTGGTCACTACGTACCTCCCAAAAGGGGTGCACGTAGTTCACACAGATTAGGATAAGATAGAAACATTGAATTTTAGCAACTTCAACCTTGGCGACAGAAAGGATTACAGGATGCTTGCCTCACATAAGTATCAAACCAAGATGAAAAGCAAGAATTCAAATATTATCCCCCATACTTTGACACATAACCTCGCATAGTCTACCCTACTTAATGTGATGAAGATACCACACTTTAGATGACATCAAGAAGTAAATGCACGTTTTAATTTGTTGTTATCCTGTTACCATGGAGGATATTTATGGCTGAAATGATGTATCAAAGTGGATCTGACCTTGATCCATTGGATCACCAGGCTTACCATGCAAGGCCCCAACCCACAGAATTTTTACCTCGGCAAGACTGTTGATCATGCTCTTGTGCAGAAGATAAAGGATATGTATGGCGATGTCAAGAAGGGCACACGAGGATACACGGTATCCTCTATCCAAAGCGCTGCAGTGCACCTAGAATGTCAACTCATTGCTGGGAAATTAGTTCGCAAGAACTAGCCCACCCAAGTAACTGGGTTCATAGTAGATCTCATCGGGAAGTGCACAGAGGGTGTACAAATGAATTGGGAACAGTTCCTGGTAAACCAGCTAGAGCTTGATTTCAGGGAAGCCCAGGACCAAGGGTATGAGTTCCATTTCAGCTGGCTTCTCATACTGATCACCGTCATTGCATGGGAAATGTCGGAAGGTGCAACCTTCCCAAACATGGAACCCTTTGAACTGTTGGCTACGAAGTTCAATACCCTCTGGTACTCGAACGATATGAATAAACAATGGTAGTCAAATTTCATGTTTCATTCATATTATAATCAGTTGAAAGTAGTTATCCAAGCTACACCGTGCATCACTCCAAATAGACTCCACATGTTTCGACCCATGATGAAGTTCAACATAGATAGACACTTTCTCTACATCACAACACATGTTGAAGAGAACAAGAAATAGTTACATTCCTATTATAAATTAACAAAAGAAGATCTGGAGGAGATCACAAAGGAATGGTCGATGGACCTCCTTGTTTCAGCTGACCTTGTGGAGATATCTGATGTAGACAATCCAGAAATTGATAGGATATACATGGACCTAGTATGAAACAGAAGATCAGAGAAGTGCAGGATATACCCAGATGGAGCAGATAAATTGGAATATGATCAGAAGGTTAATGTTCTCTTTCAGAGTTAACTCCCTAGTTACGAATCTGTTAGCAAAACGGACTCATGATTGCAAATCAGTTAGCGTTTCAATTGGCGTTTCAGTTGCTCGAACAATTGTCTTTATTTTGCCTAAGGAAATGGGAAGTGGAACTGTCATGGGTGTGTGTATAAAAGAAAATGAGACAGACAGTGTGAGTTTGGTTGCTCTGTATGAAAAATGCATGAAACTATAAGAAACAGAAAATTATAGAATGTGCAGCCTGTTATTGAGAATATGCACAGTGTGAGATGAAACTCAAAGAAGTGGAATAGATGATGAAGAAAAACTTGAAGCAGAGTAGAATAATAGAACAAGTTGATGTAGAGCAGACCTGCTGAATAGATAGAGGAAGAGAAGAAAAGCAGAACAGTTAGAAGAAGACCAGACTTACAGAACAAAGAAAGATTGGTAAGAATTTATTTATCTACGTAGTTAACTGTTTATTTATTCATTCATATTCTAGGGAGGTTGGGAGGTGCTCGGGAGGACTTTTGTCCTCGGGGATTCAAGTGGGAGCTTGAACATAGGAATTTCTAGCTTCCATATAGTTGCAACCAGAGAAACTAGGGTGGCAGGATGGTGCAAAGGAGAACAAGTGTTCACTATTATACAGGTTGGAGCCTATGTAACTGGAAGTTGGTGCTTCCATCCAGTTGGAGCTGGAACACTAAGGGAGTTGGTACTTCCTTCTAGTGGGTGCTAGAGAAACTAGAGAGTTGGTTCTCTTAAACAAGTTGCAGCTTGTAAAACATAGGTAGTAGTGTTTCTGGATAAGTCCGTGAGTGCGGACACAAACCGACCTCCCTAGATCCACCTGGTATCTAGAACAAAATAGGACAGAATACTACTCTTTCCCTAGATATAGCCTATTGAATGAACTAAGAGGTAAGGATTGTGGACATACCTTATGAACACTTTCCTTATATCTCTGTTGTTCCAATCTTCGCTCCAATGCTCTCGTCCCATTCAAATCACAACAGAACGAACCAATCGAAGTAAAGGCAGATTAATATATTCAATGACTAGTCTATACATATGATCAAGGAATTATGTAATAAAGTGACATCATCTTTATGGGAAAGGGACATATTACTGTATTG
>SNQJ01S0084774.1:0-34498 GCA_010110895.2 Picea sitchensis
TAATAGAAATCGTGTATTACTGTATATCTGTGTTTATGGTTGCATCTCTGATACATTTCTGTTATATTATTGAATATCTGCAATATCTCTGTGCATTTCTTTATTATATCTCCGATCTCATTTCGTGCCGAAAATAATCTGGATCACATGCTCTCCCTTGCTTTCCCATGAATTAATAAAATCGAGTCCTACTGAAGGGTAAGGATAATGACTTTAGGATAACTTGTGATCTATTAGAGAACTGAGAAAGACCCATCCCAAGGTTGCCCAAGCTAAGGCAACACAAGTATTCTAAGTTGAAGCTTACGGTGGACAACAAAATATACACAGGCTTCTTACTGGAAGAGGTAGCGTAAGTAATCTAAGTTGAAGAGCTTACGGTGGACAACAAAATATACACAAGATTCTTACTGGAAGAGGCAACGTATTGGCAGAAAAAAAGGTACAGGAAGGGATCTCGTAGTAAATCTCTGGCAGAAATTCTGAAGAAAAATGCTAAGGGACATAAATCGTTTTAATCTCAGGAAATATAGAAATTTAAAATTGATGCAGGGACATAACTCATTTTAATGTCAGGCAATATTGAAATGTAAAATCGGTGCAGGGAGATAACTCGTTTTAATCTCAGGCAATCTCAAAATCTAAAATCACTTTATGGACATAGCTCATTTTCATCTTAGGCAATCTCAAAATGTAAAATTGTTGCTAGAAAACATTAGCTACAGGAATACTCCCTAAGTAATGAACCCAAATTCATTTGGAAAACGCAGGGTAATCCTGGAAGATGGCTAAGCAAGGGTGAAGGGTAAGTTTTGGGCTTTGAAATAAATCACTTTCCCAACCCCACAGAATGGGATATGGATTGGAAATGTCCGTGGCCGAAATCCACAAGGAATCCAACATAAATCGAGGAAGGAGAGAGAGCCTTTGCAGATTCCCTTCCAGAAATATGCTAAAACTCAGAGCCCCCTTCCCTCACTTCTCGTATATCCATGCCTCTTGGAGGAAGCACTGTCTCCTTAGGCCAACATTCTATTTGGAGAAGGAATAGTCATTCGTGGGCCATCCATGATATCGAGGGAGAAGAGTAATCCGATTGCAAGGACACAAGGACGCAACAATAGTGCACACCTCAACCAACCGAATCCAGTGAGGAATGCTAAGGGTAAATTCCATCTTAGGGTCGACTCTGAATTCTCTGCTACAACAACCCCCACTCAAATATCCAAGCTATAGGTTGGGGCAGTGGTAGCACAATTTAGACTTCGGGTTCAATGGTTAACTACCACCTCCATATTCCAACCAAAAAATTCAGAGTTCATCGCTACCAACATTCGTGTCCTGGGGGTGATGAAGTCAATAGGTTCAAGAAAACAGAATTATCATTCCTCAGAGATAATGACCAAGCAAGGGATTCAATTCCTAGGAATGGCAACGCCCTCTATGAATTTAAATTAAGAAATGCAAAGGTTGCACACTATCCCATCGATCAAGGTTTCAGAACTTCTAAACACTATCTCCATGTGAAGCATTGAGATTGAAAAAGGAAGGCAACAGAGTCAATAAGGAGTCTCGTAAACTATGCAAAGGAGGCACCAAAGAAATTTATATTTTAAACGAAAACTGGAAGGTATCCAGGAGAGAAAATTTCCTACCCACATTCTCAATCATCCATAACTGAAAATTTATGTCTCAAGATTCGATACCAACTTACATAATCACCGTGACAACATAATAAATTTAAATCTCATTATAAATTAAAATATTCAATAGAATTACCCCAACAATACGTATACAAAATGAAAATATCATTGCAATTGAAATCTTCAACATGATACTGTAGAAATACATATACAAATTTGAGTTTCATTTCCAATAAAATATTCAACTGAATACGATAACAATACATGTATAAATTTAAATCTTACTACAATTAAAACCTTCAACATGAATACCGTAGTCGATGATGACGTAGACAATATGCTATTCTGCTAAGGTGTTCCATCCAATCTCATGCTTGCCAATCATTGAGACTTCACCGGTACCTCCTAGCCAACGCTAGGGGTACTCTTCTTCTCCCTTAGCCCCCCAAGCCGCAAAGGGGCCACACACACACACAACCATAATTCCTCTATCTCCCAGCTTGCCTCGCAAGGTAGATCCACCACTCTCTCTCAAGCTAGGTATCCCAACTCTCACAAGTAAAACCAGTCAAAATTTATGCAGCATAACCTTGCCCATAACCAATGATCCTCCATTACCCCTTTTTCCCATTTTCTTTATAGGAGATTCCTCCCTGACACCTTGCCACTTGCACATTTAATTCACTTTTTAAAATAATTAATTAAGAATGATTTCCGCCATACACTTGTCACCCTTTCCCTTAGTTGCACAAGTAAATCCACAATTTATTTTAATAAAAGTCAATTTCCCCCACCCTTCCCTTAAGGGATCCTTTATTCTCTCCTAGTTGTCTCTTTATTCCCTTTATTCCCATTTAATGACTGACGCCTTACTAAATCTGAGTTGAGTTAAAATAGGAATCTTCTCCTAGTTAGACTAGTGTTAACTAGACTCTAGATTCCTTTCTATGCGTAACTATTCCTTTAGCTTTATTCCATTCTTACCTTAAATTCCAATTTGGTAATTACTTGCACATATGTGTATTAAATCAATCTTTAGATTTATTTTATTTTCCTTGATTTCTTAAATTGATTCACTTCATCCTCTCATTATTTAATTTATAAATTTAGTTTTTAGTCTTCTTACTAACTTAGACTTAGGATTAATTTTTCCATAGTCTTAGATTTTTCATTTGGGGATTCACAATTAATTAATTCAATCCTTAATTCATTCATTAATTAAAACCAACAATGCTTGAAGATTTTACAGGGTTTAATTATTCGGTATTTGTTTTCTAGGCCACCTAGATTCTTTGACTCAAGCTTTATTTTCGCAATGTGCCCTTCAATACACACTCAGTGCTCCAAGGGTGCCACTTACCTTTGGCTCAAATTTTTGATTACACGATGTGCCCTTCAAGACGCACTCCATGCTACAAGGGTTCCACTCGCCTTTGACTGGTTTTGGTAGTTGTCCAACCCTTGGAGTCAACCCTCCATTCAATTGACCTTGTGAGAGACTAAGGGATTCTAAGGAATAAGGACCATGCCTTATTACACACCCCTTAGAAATCTTTGTGAGCGACTGTCTCAGTCTTCCCTCACGACATCGTGGAACTCTTGAACTAGGTAATCGTTAACCTACAATTCGAGCCATGGTGGGAGTGCTAGTAGGTCATGACAAGGATGCTGCCACACCTCTCCCTCAATATCTGGTCTATGTGCATGGCCCCTTTACTCCTTATGTGAGTCAGATTAGCAAGCAATCGTCATCCCACATTCATCAACGAAACACTGTCAAAGATTCATATACAACACCATAATATATAATCAATCATATATAACATATGCATAAATGAAATACTCAAATCAATACAATCCATTCCCTGACTCAATCCAGAGTCCAAGGAGGTCGATTGATACCATTGACATCCACAATCTGTCAAGTGTCCTGCACACTCAGGGAAAAATCGTCAATATCATATGTTAATACGCATATATCAATAACATCAAATCATAATCATCAACATCATCATAAAGATCCACAAGTGAAATATACGATCATGTACTATAACCAGATCACTTTCACACAAGTGTCCTCACATAATAAGTCAATAACATGTGCTCGCAAGAGAGAGATGTTACATACACCCCCTCTTGTTTTAAACTTCATCCCGAAGTTGTACAGTATATAAAATGCAGTAAATAAAGCATTTGACAAGATCTGTATGTCTAAACTATCAAATAAATATGGAAATTGTTGGTGCATATCATATGCGTCCTCCCAGGTAGATGAGTGTGGACTATAATTGTCCCACTGGACCTTGAACTGATTGACTGTTCGATTCCATGGCTACCGAATGCGATGGTCCAAAATGCGGATTGGCTCCACCGTGAGTGCACCCTCATTCGACACCTACAAAGAAATCATGTCAATCACATGTGTAGGATTACTAACATAATGTCTCAAACAAATACATGAAAAACATCGTGCATATGCCTCAAAGATTCAGGAAGGCTAGTCGATAGGCCACATATCCCTTTCTTTCCACAACTTCAAAAGGTCCCACAAACCTAGGAGAGAGTTTAGCACCCTTTCCAAACTAGATGGAGCTCTTGTGTGGTTTCACCTGCAACAACACTCGATCGCCAACTTCATAATTACAGTCAATGCGATGTGCATCAACATAACTCTTCTGTCAATATTGCACTTCTTTAATCCTTTGTCTTATCATTTTCATTTGTTCTTCCATTTCTTGGATCGCTTCTGGTCCTACCATGACCCTATCCTCAAAACGATCCCAACTCAATGGTGTTTGGCACGGTCACCTGTAAAGAAACTCAAATGGTGTCATTTTAATGGCACTTTGATAGTTCTTGTTGTACACAAACTCTACCAATGGCAAGAACTCTTCCCAACGCTTCTATTGGTCCATCACGTACATACACAACACATCTTCCAAAATTTGGTTCATTCTTTCTTTCTGCCCGTCTGTCTCAGGGTGATATGCTGTACTAAAGTTTAGTTATGTTCCCAAGGCCTCTTGGGAGCTAGTCCACCATTGTCCTATATACAACGATCCTCTATCAGATATGATTCTTTTTGGCACACCAGGAAGTCTCACAATCTTGCTGAAAAAAATTCTAGATATGTCTGGTGCCTGATACGTCTTATGCACAGGAATAAAATGGGTACTCTTCGTCAGAGTGTCAACTACCATGAGAATCGAGGGGTGCCTCCTTGCCGTCAGGGACAATCCAACCATGAATTCCATCGAAATGACCTCCCATTTTGATTCTGGAATAACGTGTGGCTGTAGTAATCCTACCAGATGTCTATGTTCAACCTTCACTCATTGACATTCTAGACACCTTGCCACATAGCTAACTATGTCCTCTTTCATCCCTTCCATAAGAATAAGATATTAAGGTCTTCCCTCATCTTCTTGACTCCTTGATGAGCCATGCATACTGCCCTATGAGCTTCGCTTAAGTTCAAAATTCTCAATTATTTCTTAGGTGGTATGTAAATCCAATTATTATACCTCATCAATCCATCATTGTCTAATGCCTAACCTTCAAACCTTAGTACTATCATGGTGTCTTGTCCGATATTTTCCTTAACCTCTTTATACCAATCATCATCGAACTGTATAGTTAGAATATTTTCTCGAAGATTCATCTGAAGAGGTATCACCGAGAATATGCATGGTCTCCAACTCAACGCATCTGCCACTATTTTCACCATTTCTTCAATGTACTTAATCTCAAATCGCATTTGCTAAGTAATTCTAACCAACGCCCTTGACGCACGTTCAATTCATTATGCGTGAAAAGTGCTTCAATCGACAGTGATATTTTTTTTGTTCGAATTCTCGTCCAATCAGATAGTGTCTCCACACTCCCAAGCATACATAATGGCCAATAACTCCAAATCATGTGTTGCATAGTTCTCCTTGAGATTTCTTAATTTCCTTGAGATGTAGGGGATCACTCAACCGCCTTGCATCAATACTCCACCTAAACCTTCCTTGGATGCGTCTGCGAATGCCAAGAAATCCTTCTCCATGATGGGGACTTTCAGTATCGACGCTTCCGCCAACAACCCCTTGAGCCTTTGAAATGCTTTCAGACACTTCTTGGGCCATGAAAAATTCTTGTTTTTCTTCTGTAATTCCATGATCAGATTTGCTATCTTCGAAAAACCTTCAACGAACCATCGGTAATATCTTGCCAAACCCAAAATTTGCGTACTTCTGGTACGCTTGTCGGCGTAGGCCATTCCATAATAGCCTCTACCTTCACCGGGTCCATAATGATGCCTTCACCGGATATAACATGCCCTAAGTAATGAATCCTCAAGAGCATTTCGTCATTTTCCCGTAAACACTATAATACTAAGCGCAAATGTTCATCATGTTCTTCCATCGTCCGAGAATATATAAATATGTTGTCAATGAAGACTTGAACAAACTTGTCCAAGTATTCGCAGAACACCCCATTCATCAAGATAATGAATACCCCCATGGCGTTTGTCAGTATGAAGAGTAAAACGTTAAACTCGTAATGTCCGAACCTCGTCTTGAATGGGGTATTAGAAATATATTCCTCTTTAATTCGTAACTAGTGATATCCTGATCTCAAGTCGATATTTGAAAACACCATTGCACCTTTCATTTGGTCAAACAAATCGTCTATTCTTGGCAACTGATACTGGTTCTTAATCGTTGCCTTGTTTAATTGACGGTAGTCAATACAGAGTCTTCAGGACCCATCATTCTTTCTTATGAAAATATCAGGCACACCCCAAGGTGACACACTTGGATGTTTAATTCCTAGGTCCAACAACTCCTTCAGTTGCATTTTCAACTCTGTAACTTAGGTGTTGACATTTGATAAGGCGTTCTTTCTATCGGTTTAGTTCCAGGTTTCAAATTGATGGTAAACTCTAGCTCTCTTTTGGGCGACAAACCTGGTAACTCTTCTAGGAACACATCCTCAACTTTCGTAATACCAGAAGGTTTTCAAATCCTTCCACCATGCTCTTCTCGTTCAACGCTAAGATTTCATATAGCTTGCATCCTTTGTGCATGCTCTTTTGTAGCTGTAGGGATGAAATGAACCTCAATGAAACTCCCTAGTTTCTTCCCACAATCACTCTTCTCTATCCCTCATCATCAGTCAAACTCAACCATTTCATCTTACAGTTAAGTATCACATCATGTGATTCCAACCAGTCCATAATGATCATGACGTCATAAGATCCTAATATCATGATGTATAGGTCGAACTTCGTTACAAAATTCCCCAAGTAAATGCAACAGTTCATAACCCTTCCTCCAACCATTTGTTTGGCACCTGAAGCCATTTCGATGTATCTAAACTCGTCCTGTCGACTACATTGACCTTAAATCCTTTTCGCGATGTACTAGAATTAAATATCTCCATAGCATTGATATCTATCAAATACTAAAAGTTTGGTCGGTGATGGTACCCGGCGTCTCGAGCACAGTGGAATAGTGCTCGGCCTGGTGGTTATTCACTGTGACACGAATCCTGTGGGCCTTGCACAAATATCCGATTGTAGTGTGTCCCGTTGATCCAACTTATCTGGCCTTTTCAACCAGAGAGTCTCACTAGTAATGTGGCTCTCCACATGTCCAACACCCGGTCTTTGGTCTAGTACCTCTGGCCCTAAGGTAGAAGTTGTTGGCCTACCAACCCGAGATCCTGGTCTATCTTACTGACAAGCCTAAACTGCTGCTGTTGCGCTTCATATGTCGTATGTCTAGTCAGTTTTGTAGGAGTCCTGCCCTGACCTCTGCTAGTCAGTTCTTCCTCAGCTATGAGGGCCCTTTGGACTGCATCGTGCTACATTTGAGGCATTAGGATCCTCACTTTTGCACGAATGTTGAAATTAAGTCCGAACAAACTTGTTGACCTTTAGATTCTCCATGTTTAGATGTGGAGCATACCCAAGCAACTCCATGATTCAGGCCTCATACTCTGACACCCTACGACCACCCTGTCGTAAGGCATTGAACTCATTGGGTTGGCGATCGATGAATCCCTCTAACAAATACCTCTTCCGGAACCGTCCCTCAAACATTTCCCATGAAACGTCTTTGACGGACATGTTTAGTTGAGGTAGGAGTGTCTTCCACCATATAAGATCACTCTCTTCTAGTTGAAAGACTGCCATGAAGACCTTCAAGTTGGAGGGGTAGTCATGAAGTGAAACAAACGTCTCATGTTATCCATCCCTATCCTAGCGCCTGAGCCGTCTATGGCACCCGTGAACTTGGGAAACTTCACCTTCTCGAGTTCTCTGTGAATGCTAACACTTCCAGCTGTAGCGCGCTATGAACCCTCATGGGTACAGGCGACCTGGCCTCATCTCTATATAGTTGGTTAATCAAGGCCTCTAACATCCTTTGAAAGGACCTCATCCAACCAACCATATCCCCACAACAATCTGCTCCTGTCCAATGAATTGTTCTTTTCCTTGGGGGTTATACCCCTCAGGCATGGAAGCCACTAGAGACGTCATGCCTCTGCCCCTAACACCATGTCGTCTACCTCCACGACATCCTCTAATCATGATTACCGCATGGACATGTTTAAATTTTAATTAGCGATAATTTATTACTCAAGTGTTTAATACAGTGGAAGGTCTGATGATCCAAAGTCGCAGGGTTGAATCCGATATGATACCATATGTAACATCCCCTTCATTATGACTAGGAAAAGAGAAGCACAATAGGTAATTTTTTTTTAAAAGCATTAGGAAATTAATGTCAACACATAATTCATAGCACCGCATAATCAAACGACATCATAATTAAAATCATTACATGCAACTCATCATCGTAATCAATAACGACGCAACCAACTCATCAACATAAATGATAGCGACACCTGACCAACACATAAACATAAATAGCGACGTTGTTCAACACATCAAATCAACTGAAGCAAATTTTAAACAATGGTCAACCAGATCGCTGATGAATAAAGAACTACCTGCCCAACCTATATTGCATGGTTAAGACCTTCAGGACACATAAGAAACTCTCAAGCCCAATATTCATCCAATTGATTTTGACAATTTAAGTTCTCGGCTGGCGATTGTTCTTAGGAACAAGGAGGTGTCTAGATCCCACTAATCCAATCAAGCCGAAATCAACTAGAGAAATCAACAATCCTAATCATCAATTTCAAGGTGTAAGGGTTATAATCAACTTTATCAAACATACATCACCATTTATTTCATGAAGCACAAGAAATCTAAATTCTAAAATAATCATTCATCAATATTAAATGTTCATTGCACGCGAGAAATCTAGTTCTAAGGCAATCATACATCAACACAAATAAATGGTGTGAGGGTAATCATCGAATTTATTTCATGGCGCAATTAGATTAAATGGTAAAATCAGTCGATCATCTATCAAAATTTAGTACAATGAGTAAGAGGAAGTACATAAGGACTGGCAAGATGCATACGAACATAGGTACCATCTTGTTATCAGATAGCGATCTAATTAATATTATCCTAATGTCAAGTCAGTTTTATTCAAGGTCAACCAATGCTTATCAAGTGATACAACTTCAATAATATATACAACCCTTTAGTATCTCGATTATGATATCCTTTATTATGGGGAACCCTTTATATAAGATAGAATCAATATTAAAATACACTGCCCTTTAAGCACCCATGTGTAGAAACAACCTTCTTCAAGAAAAGAAATATGAACTCATTAAAATTTCAGTTCCAAATGGAAGATTCCATAAACGATCAATCATATTAATTACTACTTAAAATTGAACATCCTTTGGTGAACCAAGAGTCAATCATAAATGGTGGATACATAACATTTCAGTCTGCTTACAATTATTTTTAAACCATGATGACCATCATTCTAGGTTACTACAATAAGACTTCGACTATCCACTTATATATATCTACAAATGTATATCCATCTAAAAAATTCAAGGAAGAGCAGAGTCTTAAATAAACAATAGAAGGGACTCAACGCTGCCTTATAATTCCATTTAAAGAAGTTAAAGCAGACCCAAACTTGTTTTATTTTAATCAAGAGCTCAAGTTAAGGTACTATTCAAATTAAAAGGGATTTAAGGTGAGACGAACTTGTTGAGTTAGTAAAATAAGTTACATGCTAAATACAAATGATCCTTTTAAGAGAAAAAGACTCAAGTCAAGATGTATCGCGGTTGGGCACGCATCTCGTTGGGAGTTAAGTTAGGTGGTAGATGAGTCAAGGAAGACACTAAGGCTATGGAGCTCCAATCTGTGGCACGCATATTCCAAACCTTAGAAGGGTTAAATAATGCGCTCCCTTGCTTGCCCATAAATTAATAAAATCGAGTCCTACTGAAGGGTAAGGATAAGGTCTCCATGCGAATTTGTGATCTATTAGAGAACTGAGAAAGACCCATCCCAAGGTTGCCCAAGCTAAGGCAATGCAAGTATTCTAAGTTGAAGCTTACGGTGGACAACAAAATATACACATGCTTCTTACTGGAAGAGGTGATGTAATGGCAGAAAAAAAGGTACAGGAAGGGATCTCGTACTAAATCTCTGGAAGACATTCTGAAGAAAAATGCTAAGAGACATAACTCATTTTAATCTCAGGAAATCTCAAAATGTAAAATCACTGCAGTGACATAACTCATTTTAATCTCAGGAAATCATGAAATGTAAAATCGATGCATGGATATAACCCGTTTTAATCTCAGGAAATCATGAAATGTAAAATCGTTGTAGGGACATAACTCATTTTCAACTCAGGAAATCTCAAAATGTAAAATTGTTGCAGGAAAACATTAGCTATAGGAATACACCCTAAGTAATGCTCCCAAATTCATTTGTAAAACGCAGGGTAATACTAGAAGATGGATGAGCAAGGGAAAAGGGTAAGTTTCGGGCTCTGAAAGAAATCGCTTGCCCAACCCCACAGAGAATGGGATCTGGATTGTCAATGTTCGTGGCTGAAATCCACAAGGACTCCAATGGAAATCGAGGAAGGAGAGAGAGACTTCGCAGATTCCCTTCCAGAAATATGTTAAAACTTAGAGCCCCCTTCCCTCACTTCAGGTATCTCCATGCCTCTTGGAGGAAGGACTGTCTCCTCGGGTCAATATTCTATTTGGATAAGGGATAGTCATTTGTGGGCCATCCATTCATTAGTGAATTCCTCCATCCATGATATAGAGGGTGAAGAGTAATTCGGTTGCAAGGACACAAGGGCGAAACAACAGTGCGCACCTCAACCAACCAAATCCAACGAAGAATGCTAAGGGTAGCTGGAAACTTTGGGTTGAATCTGAATTCTTTGCTACATCGACCCCCACTCATATATCCAATTTGTAGGTTGGGGCAGTAGTAGCCTGATTTAGACTTTGGGTTCAATGGCTAACTACCACCTCCATATTCCAACCAGAAAATTCATATTTCATCACTACCAACAGTCATGTCCAGGGGGTAATGAAGTCGAAAGGTTCAAGAAAATGGAATTAAAATTCCTCAGAGACAACGACCAAGCAAGGGATTCAATTCTTAGGAATGGAAATACCCTCTATGAATTTAAATTAAGAAATTCCAAGGTTCCACGTTGTTTCGTCAATCAAGGTTTCAAAACTTCTAACCACTATCTCCATATGAGGCGTTGGGACTTAAAAAGGAAGGCAACATAGTCAATAAGGAGTCATGTAAACTGTATAAGGGAGACAATGAAGGAATTTATATTTTAAATGAAAAATGGAAGGTATCTAGGCGAGAAAAATTTCAACCCACACTCTCAATCATCCATAACGGAAATTTGTGTCTCAAGATTCGATTCCAACTTACAGAATCACCGCGACTACATAATAAATTTAAATCTCATTATAAATTAAATCTTCAATAGAATTACCCCAACAATACGTATACAAAATGGGAATCACATTGCAATCGAAATCTTCAACAAGATACCATAGCAATACATATACAAATTTGAGTCTCATTGGCAATAAAATATCCAACCGAATACGATAACAATACATGTATAAATTTAAATCTTACTACAATTAAAACCTTCAACAGGATTACCGTAGCCGACGACGATGTAGACGAGATGCGATTCTGCTAAAGCGCTCCATCCGATCTCCTATTTTCCAATCGTTGAGACTTCACCGGTACCTCCCATCGAACACTAGGGGTACTCTTCTTCCCCCTTAGCCCCCCAAGCCAAAAAGGGGCCATGCACACACACAACTAGAATTCCTCCGGCTCCTAGCTTGCCTCGCAAGGTAGATCCACCACTCTCTCTCACGCTGGGTATCCTAACTCTCACAAGTAAAACCAATCAAAATTTACGCAACATAACCTTTCCCATAACCAGTGATCCCCCATTACCCCTTTTTCCCATTTTCTTTATAGGAGTTTCCTCCCTGACACCTTGCCACTTGCACATTTAATTCACTTTTTAAAATAATTAATTAAGAATTCTTTCCCCCATACACTTGTCACCCTTTCCCTTAGTTGCACAAGTAAATCCACAATTTATTTTAATAAAAGTCTATTTCCCTCACCCTTCCCTTAATCACTCCTAGTTGTCTCTTTATTCCCTTTATTCCCATTTAATGACTGACGCCTTACTAAATCTGAGTTGTGTTAAAATAAGAATATTCTCCTAGTTAGACTAGTGTTAACTAGACTCTAGATTCCTTTCTATGCATAACCATTCATTTATCTTTATTCCATTCTTATCTTAAATTCCAATTTGGTAATTACTTCCACATATGTGTATTAAATCAATCTTTAGATTTATTTTATTTTCCTTGATTTCTTAAATTGATTCATTTCATCCCCTCATTATTTAATTTATAAATTTAGTTTTTAGTCTTCTTACTAACTTAGACTTAGGCTTAATTTTTGCATAGTCTTATATTTTTCATTTGGGGATTCACAATTAATTAATTCAATCCTTAATTCATTCATTAATTAAAGCCATCAATGCTTAAAGATTTTACAGGGTTTAATTATTCGGTCTTTGTTTTCTAGACCACCTGGATTCTTTGTCTCAATTTTTATTTCTGTGACTTGCCCTTCAATACACACTCAGTGCTCCAAGGGTGCCACTCGCCTTTGGCTCAAATTTTTGATTACACGACGTGACCTTCAGGATGCACTCCGTGCTCCAAGGGTGCCACTCGCCTTTGACTAGTTTTGGTAGTTTTCCAACCCTTGGAGTCAACACTCCATTCAGGCGACCTTGTGAGACACTAAGGGATTCTAAGGAATAAGGGACCTGCCTTATTGTGTGCCCCTTAGAAATCTTCATGAGCGACTGTCTTAGTCTGCCCTCATGGCATCGTAGACCTTTCGAACTAGGTAATCATTAACCTACAATTCGAGCCACAGTGATAGTTCTAGTAGGATGTGACAGGGACGTTGCCACACGTCCCCCTCAATATCTGATATATGTGCATGGCTCATTTACTCCTTATGTGAGTCAGATTATCAAGCAATCTTCAGCCTGCATTCATCAATGAAACATTGTCAAATATCCATATACAACACCATAATATATAATCGATCGTATATCACATATGCATAAATGAAATAATCAAACTAATACAATCCACTCCCTGACTCAATTCGGAGTCCAAGGAGGTCCATTGATGCCATCGACATCCACAATCTATCAAGTGTCCTACACACTCAGGGAAAACTTGTCAATAGAATATGTCAATACACATATATCAATAACATCAAATCATAATCATTGACATCATCATAAATATCCACAAGCAAAATATACAATCATGTACTATAACCAGATCAATTGCATGCAAGTGTCCTCACAAAATAAGTCAATAACATGTGCTCGCAAGAGCAGGATGTTACATAGCTGCAAATTTGGGATGGAAAATAGGTTCACACAACTTTCTATTCTTTCATTCTCTAAGGTGTTGGTTGATATAGCTGCAAATTTGGGATGGAAAATACCATCTGATAAAGTAGCATGGAATACATAATGGAAAGGTGAATGAGTGCCATACAACATGGTAGGATAATGTGATGAGAGGTTATTTCATTTTCCTCGAAACATTGTACTTTTCCATCCAAGGTATATTTTGCCATATTCCTTATTTACATCAGTTAGACATTCTCTCACCATTGACTTCGTGCATTTATGATTTGGATTCTAGGTCAAAGGTTATGGAGAGCCTCATTTAAGGTACTTGATGGAAAATATGCGAGTTCTTTAGCTAACACTTGGAAATAAAGGATTTCTTTCCCATGGACCCCTTTTTCATATTCCCTTCTCGTGGAATCATACCCGCCTTGTGCTCCTAATAACTATTTTGGACCATATGTATTATATTTTAGCATTACCTTTTTACATAACCTAGAGCATACTATTGTAAGTCTACCAAATGATCCATATAAAACTTATATTTACACCATCCATATGCCTAGCCATTCCCTAGTTAGGCATTGGCCTTGATCTCTATGTTAAGGATACATACAAAACATATTTACAACATGTACATTATGAGGTCATTTATTTAAGCTCACTTGGATCAATATTAACCATAACAACCACACATTTAAATTTTATCATAATTTGATCCAATACTTTCCAAGGGTCAAAACATGGGTATTGCACTATTTCCTAATATAAAACATGGACTTCCATGATTGGGAATCATTGGGAGGGAGGTTGCCTCCTAAGGAATAACAATCACCTTCGCATCTCTACTACTCTTAAGAACTAGAACACAGCTATTTGTTGAAGGAATGAGTATTGATTCATCAGGCGTCTTAATTGGATCTACCCAATGGTGATTCCACATAGACGATTGCTACAATGAGGCCTTCCAAGTTTTTCATTTTGGCATTGGATTACATTTTACTTTTGGGAAGGAAGCAACCATGTGACCATGGTCAAAGAAAGTTGGAATTGATAGCCAACATGTTCATAATGATGTAGTAGCATCCTTGACATTATAGATATCCTACACATTTTCTTAGTTTTTGTTCTATTTTGTGATTAAAACCAAACCAAACCAAACAAAGAAACATTTTTTTTTGTAATGTAGTGAGATATTTATTGTCCTTATTGAATTTTTGTCAAACATTTGAATATATAGCCAATGAGTGCAAGCATACATATGAAGTTTATGAATGAGCAAAGGGCCTTTGACTCTTCTTTCATTTGGTTTGTGTAGTGTGGATGGATGTGGATTCCAGAGCCCCATGCACAGGCTCTGTGAATGTAATGGAGGATTGGGAGCTTATCCAATTTATTTAATAAATAGTGCATGTGTTCCTATGGTATTTCTACTTGTTTTAGTTGAATTATAGAACAATGTGGTTATTTCAACTAAATGGTTTTTTATTGTGTTGTATTTATGGTTGTCTTCAATTGAATAATAGATTACAATGGTTTTTTGTTTAATATTGAAATTATTTGTTTATAGCGATTGTGGAGAAATTTAGTTTTCTGGGTGTGATATTCTAGGGAGTTGTAGCCTCACTGCAACAAGTGGTGTCAAAGAAAGTAGAATCTTGAGGGATTGGGGAAATTCCATAGAAAAAAGGATAGGTGGGTAGAATTGTTACCATCATAAGAGGGGGAATTCTATGAGAAACTATTTATAGTGAATAAAAAAGAGAAGTGTAGATGACTCTAGCAATGGTGTGTTATTAGGTAGCGTTATTTGAATGAGTGAATGAAGAATGCCTCCAGTGGTAGGATTAGGAAGATGTTGTAAGAGGAGATACAATTCCAATATTGAAGTGTGCNTTTCTACTTGTTTTAGTTGAATTATAGAACAATGTGGTTATTTCAACTAAATGGTTTTTTATTGTGTTGTATTTATGGTTGTCTTCAATTGAATAATAGATTACAATGGTTTTTTGTTTAATATTGAAATTATTTGTTTATAGCGATTGTGGAGAAATTTAGTTTTCTGGGTGTGATATTCTAGGGAGTTGTAGCCTCACTGCAACAAGTGGTGTCAAAGAAAGTAGAATCTTGAGGGATTGGGGAAATTCCATAGAAAAAAGGATAGGTGGGTAGAATTGTTACCATCATAAGAGGGGGAATTCTATGAGAAACTATTTATAGTGAATAAAAAAGAGAAGTGTAGATGACTCTAGCAATGGTGTGTTATTAGGTAGCGTTATTTGAATGAGTGAATGAAGAATGCCTCCAGTGGTAGGATTAGGAAGATGTTGTAAGAGGAGATACAATTCCAATATTGAAGTGTGCTTGGAAGAGGTCATGGAGGATGAGGTGTTGAATAATTTGGAAGAGGGGGTAGTAGAGATGTTGTACTAGAGGAGAGAATTGAAGAAGAAAAAAATAATTTTTTGGTGAAGATAGTGGAGGGAGAGATTGCAGGCTCCATTGAAAATTGCAGCATGGTAGGCAAACGAACTCTTGTGGTGAAAGGAAGAACTGGAAGAAAAGATACTAGTTCAAAAGTGGTGGAAGATGTTACATTGTTTTTGCAATGAATGATGATGAGGATGGATGCCTTCAAATTGGCCCAATAGAGGGGAAAATTCATAGTCAAAGTGATATAAAAAGATAAATAGGAGGATTTGCAAGAACACCGAATGAAAATGGAGATGCTAGAATTTTTTGGAAGTGTAGATCTAGAAAGGCTATTGGAGTGGAAGCATCCGAGTGTGAGAAACTTTTGTGAACAAATTTCAAATAAAAAAAAAGAGTTAATTTGATAAACTAAATCGTAAATTTGTGTTATTTTTAATTTGTGAAAAACAAAAATTATCATATATTATAAATATATAAAAAACACAATAAAAATATAAAATGTTATAAATATATTTAAAAATACATAACATTATAAATTTAAGGAAACAAAAGAAATAAAGGCATTATAAAAGTGACTCTTTATGTCATATGTAAAATATACATGTTATCATTAATGTGTGTTTTATGTTAATGTAAGATAACAATATTACCAATGTTTGGTAATAAAGATCAAAATATTAAGAGAGTGACAAGAAAATTACAAATATTTGATAATAAAAGCTAAAATGTTAATAAAAAAAAGTAAAAAATACAGACAATTGGGCAATGATGTTATCCTCGCTTTGGAAAGGCATCAAAGTATTAAATTCTAATGGGGATTAAGAAACATAGACACGTGCAACTTATCAAAGAGTGGGGCCTCTAAGGAATCTAGCGAGAGGGAAAATCTCATTGACGAGAGATTCAACTATCAACATTTGATCCTTGCAACAAGGTAAAGGTCCCTCCTTCGTAGTGTTTAAAGAAGTGTTTAAAGAAGACATTCATTATTTCTTGTCAAACATAATATTTATGAGGATAATTTTTTGGTATTGTTTAATTGTTTTATGTTTTGTTTTGTTTTGTCGGAATCTGACGACATAAATCTGCATAAAATCATAATTTTTTGTTGTTTAAATTGCATTTTTGAATGCAAAAATGGATTTAGTGTGTTGAAAAACCCCAAGTCCTTAGGGTTATACAAAATTAACCACTACAATATGCATATCCAACAAATTCTCACCCGATGAAAAATTAAATAGAAAATATCTCCAAAAAAAACCAAAACATAAAACAATTAGACAACGCCGTTTTTTTTTACTACCTTTCAATTTACATTCACACAAATTTATAAATTGTTAATTGTAAATATTTTTAAATAAAAGATTAGGCATTGACATTGTTTGTAAGAAAAAAATAAATTTCAGCCATACACAAAATGAATAAAGAAATAACACATGTTTTTAAAAAAAATTCATGTCTCATGAACTAAACACATTAAATTGTGCATTGATCATGACCATCATGATATGACCAAACAACAAAACAAAAAGCTCATTTGATATTTTATATTCTTAACACTTATAAAGTTTTTCTCAATAGTATGAATATGAAATTTATAAAAAAATACTATATAGTAACAAAAATAAAATTTATTAGAAAATCAATTGTGTTTTTGAATTCATCTTCTCATGAGCTTTCACCCACATTATACATTCTACTTTTTTTTTTTTAAGTAGTTTTCACAAATGCAATCCCAACCCTCCAATCCAATTATAAGTTAGAGACTCAAAGTATGAGTTATCAATTTCTAAACCTTATTATTCTAACTTGTCTTTTGCTTCCACTCAATATTTTGCAAAAGAAAAACCTTGTAGAAAACCCCTGGGCACTTCTTTGAATTTTACAGATGGTACTCAGTGTAAGCTTGTCAATGTTTATTATAACGACTAAATTGGTAGAGACATTAAGTAAGGCACACAATAAATACAACTAGCTAGAGGGATTGACCTTGAGACCTCTTGCATGAAGTTCAAAGAATTCAACTTGATCCCATGAACCTAACGACTAATTATGTGTTTTGTAAGATGATCATCTCTACAACACCCCCAATTTTGATCCCCATAATAGTAATGTATATGCCTACATGGTCAAAGGCCAAGATCCTAACATAATATGTAAATGGAACATTGAATAATAAAAATACATCATAGGCTACAAACAAAGAAGGACAAAATCATGGGGGGCTATGATTCCACAAGTGGGGAAAGAAATGGGGCTTAGGAGGCTCAAGTGGACCAAAGAAAGATAATATTATTTTATTGTGAGCCTAATTCCTTAAACCTTGACTTCATTAAACCTTGGATTTATGTTTTGATAAGTCTTTGGAACTTTGGATTAGTTTCCAAGAGATACATGGGCTTCTTAGGAAGAGACATGGTTTATTATCAACATGCATATATATTCCATATTTTTTGGCATGCAAAGGTGATTTTGGATGTCCATTATTCTGAGAGGCTTTGCACACATAACTGAAGTCGATGTATGAATATTGTATTAGAATCATGGAAGTGGCTCTTATGAAAACTATGTGGAAGTTATGCCCACGTGCAAGGGAAATTATTGGCATAGAGGAAAATTAATTATAGCTAGGAATCCATGGAGTTCCCAACAAATAGATTATGTGGCTGGTGTTGATTTTTCATATGAGATAATATTGTAGGTGAATATATTATTACAATGATGAGTGTTATATATATAGAGAACTTATGATGATCATCCATGAAAGGATGTGTCCCTTGAATAATAAATAACTACTTATTTATTATATGTATTTATATGGAAGAATGTCTTCCCGATGTTGTCCAAAAATCAACACTCCCTCTTAATGAGGAAGACATTCTTCATCATCCCAAAGCTTGTCTCTGAAGTATACAAACTTCACTCTAGACTCATGACACCTGTCAGCCTTGGGAGATGTCTCTCTCCCACCTAAACCGAGGGGAAACTCCTTCTGTGGCTCTCCCTCTGAGCCAATTGACTCTCTTTGAGATCAGGCTCACTTTAGGTATGCATGTGATAACATCTAACGTCTTTAATTCTTTATCATTCCAAGTCAAATCACCATGACTAAGGACAAAGATCACACCAAGTCCATTTACCAAAGGTACACCCTTGTGAGTGAATGTCATCCCAATGCTATTTGATACCTGGAAATCACCTCAAAAACCTTGAGTCCATATCACTCCTTGTCATGATCAAGGAAGGACTATGCTTGGGCCCATTTATCACAAGTACACCCTTGTGATAAATGTATCCTATCTCCATTGATCTATATCCCAATCTAGGAGAAGGTCTGCTCGATTCTTACTATGGCCATTCACTTGTGTTTATACAAGTCATGTAGTTGGTATCCACAAGACTTGAGCTAGATCATCCTACAAGGGGTGTCTAGTCCCTTGGGGTTGATCAAGCTAAGTCATCTTGGACCATACTTGACATATCTAGGTTCCCTCATGAAAAACATGTCTCATATCACTCATGAATTGTGTCCATACTAGAAATTTCATGGTTCTCTCGTGGAACACATGTCTAAGACATATCAAGGTTCCCTCATGGAAACAATGTCTTCTCTAAGATACATCGAGGTTCCCTCATGGAACCAATGTCCCCCAAGACATATCGTGGTTTCCTCATGAAAATAATGTCTTGGTTCCTTTATCTGACCATTTGAGGCATGTCAAGATGAAGTCCACATTCCCCCCTACTAGTCCACATAGGACCCTCTAGGGAAAATGTCTCTCTCTTGTTGCCTCAAACATCAACACTCCCTCTAAACTAGGAAGGTATCTTTCCACAATGTATTCATCTAGTAGTCCACTAAATACTCTACAATCAACTAGTAGAACAAAAATACTACCATACCATCGGTAGCTCAAATCATTTTTCATAATCTTTGTGATCAAGCAGTAGCACACATCTACTTCCAAGAAATATGGTAGTCTCCATGGCAATCAACTAATAGCACACAACTACTACAATGCCATCCAATATAACACGACTATGTTGATCCTAATAGTACACAACTATTGTCCAGTGGTACAAAACCACTGCTAGTAGCACACAAATATTGTCCAGTGACACACAGTCACTGCCAGTGGTACACAACCATTGTAGTAGCACACAACTATTGTCCAGAGACATACAGTCTTTGCCAGTGGTACAAAACCACCATAGTAGCACACAACTACTGTTCAGAGACACACAATCTCCACCATAGTCTCACGACTATGCATGTGTCCCGCAGTTGTCACGCACTCAACAAAGTGTCAAGTGACTACAAGGACCATTCTTCCTGATCATGTTGCCATCTATGCCACATGTAGGGCCAGATTTTACAAGTACACATATTCTTTTCTAGAATATTCTTTTTTGAATATATACATTATGAAGACTGACCATAGTTACAAAAATTCAATATATACATTATGATTATAAAGCTTGATCTCGCAAATGCGTTTGATAGTGTCAGGAATAACTTCTTGTTTAAAGTCATGGAAAACTTTGGTTTTGCTCCAGCCTTTATAAATTGGATAAAAGGTTGCATTGGATCCCCCTGGATCGCCCCTCTCATAAATGGTCGAGCAACCAAGTTCTTTCAAGCTTCTAGGGGCCTCCGACAAGGCTGCCCCCTCTCCCCACTTCTCTATGCTATTCAAGCCTCCGTGCTCGGCTTCCAACTTGATCACTACTAGATTCATAACAATATCATGTTCCTGAGAATAGCCTTAGGGGTAAAAGACATCAACCACGCCCAATTCGCGGATGATACCTTACTGCTGAGAGGAGCAAGTGTGTAGATAGCAAGGAAGTTTAAAGATAAGCTGGACACTTACAATGAGATCTCAGGAAGCGAAATAAGCCTGCCAAAAAGTAAGATGTATTGATGGAACACCTCTCCAAGGGTAATGCTGGAGATATCAAGAGTCCTGGGAATGGAAAGATTCAGCAATTGGGACTCATTTAAATACCTGGGAGTACCAATATTCAGGACCAAACCAAAGGCTTCTCAATGTCTCCCTCTTATAGACAAATTAAAAGAAAGAATTAACTCTTGTGGAGAAAATTGGTTAAACCTTGTTGGTAAAGTTGTTCTCACAAAAGTGGTATTAGAAAGCATCCTGATCTATCAAAGCTCACTATTTTTATCCCTAGCCACCATGATTCAGAAAATCGATGCACTATTTAGACGGTTCCTGTGGGAAGGAGGAAAGAAAAATGGGAGGAAGTTGCATCTAATAAGTTGGGTGAAAGTAACCAAGAAAAAATCAGAAGGAAACCTCCAATTCAAAGACATCAACTCCCAAAACCTTGCACTAGGAGCCAAGCTGCTATGGAACCTCGTTTTGGGGAAACCCACTTGGAGCAAAAAAAGTGATCTGGAAGAAGTACTTCCGAGGCTCGAGAATAAAATGCCTGGATCGACCCACAATCACGGCAAAAGGATCGCCTCTTTTCAACATGTGTCTAAAAGCATTGAGTCTCTTCAAGCCTAACCTCACATGGATACCAGGGAACAGAAAGAAAATTAATGTTTGGGAAGACTCAGTATTGGGCGACCCGCCTTTAATTTCGGTGGAAGGATTAGATCAGCTAAAAGCCTGGATGCGAGCCCAGGATCTAACCACTTTTTGGGAATTCTCTGTCTGGAGTGAAGGCATGGAAAAAACTTGGCTCAGGTGGGAAGCCAACAACAGGCCTCAAGAGCTCGAAGGGGAATGGAACGCTTTGATGGGATATTTACAAGGGAAATACCTTATAAAAGAAAGGAAAAAAAACAAGAGGGGTTGGGGATCACTCTCTAGATCCTACACAACAACAGCAGGGTATAAAATCCTTACAGTTGTTCCTCATGTCCCACCAGACCCTACAATCTAAAAAGATGTCTAGACTTCCAAGTCCATTCCAAAGATCAATATGTTTGTATGGAACCTAGCCCATAGAAGCATTCTAACTGGCGAAAATTTGTGAAGGAGAGGGTGGGAAGGCCCATCCAGATGTCCACTTTGTACACAATAAGAGGAAACATCAAACCACTTGCTCTTGCAATGCTCGTACACTAAAGAGATCTGGCAATTGGCCCTTGGACTGAAGCTAGGAAAAATCGATCTACCCCAAGAGACCAACACTTTGCTCTGAAATTGGAGATCCCTATGTCCTTTCTAGGTCATGAAAAAATCCCAACTATCCACCATCTAGAGAACGCTTCCAAAATTCATCTTATGGAAGATTTGGCTTGAGCGAAACAACAGACTATTCAGGAAGACAACGAGTAACCCTACACAAGTCACAACTAAGATAAAGGCCCTATTTGGCGAAAGTTCCCCTTACTTCTACAAAGTAAAGAACTCGAGAGGCCTAGAACCGAAAGAGGAGCAATGGATTAAAAGCCTCAATATCAAGGATCGACCACAACAAACAGGCAGCGAGTCAAGACAGGAAAATTGGGAAATTTGGATGAAAGAGGAGGAATTTGAGGAATGGAAAAGACAAAGAAGCATGCATATATTGTTCTTCGATGGGGCCTCCAAAGGAAACCCCAGGGCGACAGGTGGAGGAGGGGTCCTCATGAACCCAAATGGACAGCTAGAACTATCCTACGCCTGGGGATTAGGAGCAGATACAAACAACAGAGCAGAAGATCTAGCGCTTTGGCAATGGTTGAACCAAACTATCAGTAAAAACATCAAATATTTAGTGATTCTAGGGGACTCCAAACTAATAATCCAAGCTCTGATTCTCCGTAACATAGTCAAGCAAGCAAAACTCCAGCACATCCTGGAGAAATTCCAACTACTATTGGAAAGGCTGAGAACGTATCAATTGTTCCATGTTCTCCAAAATCTGAACACACCAACAGACGCAGAAGCCAACAGAGGCGTCATCTAAAGTATAGGAAACCTCAAAGTCAATGGAATCAACTCAGTTGTGGCAATCTCGTAAGGCCCGGGTAGGCAAGAGGGGGTTACTGTTGGCCAGAATGGATAATGAGTACACAAGAAAACGTGTTGGAAAAGATAATAAGCAGGGGATACTACAAGGGAAAGGAAAGCTCATAGACAAGACCGACACCATGAACGAGGGAAGAGGCACTAGGAACGAGGGAAGAGGCACCCAATCGGGCGTTGAAATCTCAGAGAAGGACAAAGACCCCTCACAAGCCCCATGCCTTGTGCAATACCGATCTAATCGGTTGGATACACCGTATCGCTCAAGAGAAAATGAGCCCGAAAATGGCAGAATCCGTGGATAAAAGAAAAGGCTTGAAGGAGCTGCTCTAACCCCTTTTCATCTTGGTAAAGGGAAATCGCTCACGTAGAGTCAAAGAAACAATAGTAAAGGGAAAACGCCCATGCAGAGGAAGGAAGTAAATCAAAGAAGAAGTAGAAATGGAGTCAAGCTCAGGGTAAAAGTTGACGATGGAGGAAAGAATCAAGGCTATGGAGGAGGAACTGAAGAGGATTAAAAACATTGTGCAAAATCAATCTTCCTTCAGAATCTTAATGCTGAGGCAGGGCGAAGACTCAAAATTCTAGATGCAGATATCACAAAGACCGAAAACGTTTTTACAGAGGCAATGGACCATATTCGACATGAGCACAAAGACCCAAAGAATGAGTTTGAAACACGAGTCCTCAAGCTAGAGACCCAAATGGAAAAGCTAAACGTGGACTGGTAGCTTGAACATGGTCTGCCCAAGAAGGAGGCTCCAAGGAAATTCGGCCAGTAAAGATGCGACCAAGCAAGATCTCATCAAATAACTATGTGAAGTAGGCATTTTGTATAGAAGCCTCAACATATAGCTAGCTTAAATCTTTAATAGGTTTACAATATCTAAGGAACTGTAATTAGGAAGGCGGGTAGAGCCTCCTGACCTTGTCATAGTTCAATTGACTTTGTAATGATTCAGATGTAACATTCCCAGTGGCTTTGTCACTGCTCTTTTAAAATAAATCTCCTTTAACCAATTTCGTCTAAAAAAAAAATCCTTTTCTAAGAGAAAATTTGTTTTTTTGTATAATAGAATCAAGTTGGGCAAGGTGTAAACATTGAATTATTTATTTAGTGAGCCACTCAAATTCTACAAATACATATTCCATTCATATTATGATTATGTTTATTTTCACTTTTGGATTATGTCATGAATGAATTCTAATTTATTATATGCATTTGAACCACCAATAGCATGATGCATTAACGCATTATGCAAGATTGCAAGGAAAATAAAACGTGTAGGTTAACTATTGCGCATAGTATTATTGGGTGCAAAAGTTGAAGGTTGATTTCCAAAGCATGATGCACTAACTCATTATGCAAGATTCCATGGAAAGTAAAACTTGTAGGTTAACTATTGCGCATAGTATTATTGGGTGCAAAAATTGAAGGTTGATTTCCAAAGTTTTTTATGGAGATGTTGTAGAGATTTATTTAATTGTTGGTTGTCTTCCTATAGCTTGTTGATATTAGTGCTCAATATGATAGATAATAGAGATATTTTCTACATTGGTTAATAAGTGTTATTTCTATGTGTTCGAGAGAGATGTATGTATGGTGTCTTGTAGTGGAGACTAAAAGTATTATTTGTATAAGAGAATAACTACCTTCCTAGTAAAAGCATTGGCATTTTCTTTTTCTTTGAGGTCCTTGAAAAGACAAAAATCTACTTGGAAGATTTAGTCTTTTTAGAATCTTGAACAATAGTTTAATTAATTAATTTATTTTTAACTTTAGATATTGTATATAAGTGAATTTGAGTGACTAGTATAAAAGTCAAAGCTTAGATTGCAAAGTTTATCCTATGGAAGTTCAGTTTTTATTTTTCCTCCTTTTTCTTATTGATAATAGTGGTCATTACAAAAGATAATAATGGTCTTTGCTACAATGATTGATGAGTGTTAATGTTATTTTCTCTTGTGAGATACATACATGGTCCCTTGTGCAAGATCTATAATAGCGCCAAACCGAGGATCGGTCGGGCTCCCGTAAATCGTTGTTGAATACGTTTTTTGCTTGTTAATGCCAATAAGTAAACCTGTGCACTGAGTTGTCACCAGTAAAAGAAGAATGAATTTGAATTGAAGATGGCATGAATACCCTCTTCGTGTTACACATTTTTCACTGAAATGTTCTGATATATACAATTTGACAGGCAGTGCCTTACGTCTCCTTGAGAACCCTTGTCACCCTATTTTGAAGCCTGTCCGATTGCTTTTCGCAGTTGACCATTTTTTGACGTCTCTTTCGTGGATCGTCGAGTTCACGGGTTCAGGAAATTTCCAATTTCTAGTTGTTGTTTCTTGTGCCCGCTACCTTTAGGCTTCTTTCCAAGTATATGCAATATGTATACAACTTCTCCAGAAACATACAGTAAAGATCGACCTTCTTTTCCCTCTTCTATACTCAACCAAATTCACATTTGTTTTTCTCCTCTACTCTCTCTTTCTTGTTACTTAGCCATTTTTTCCAAAAATGTCCCAATGCACACATTGGTGGATGCAGCGGTTCACATTTGCGCTCGTGATTTTATATCATGACTCCGACTGACTGCTAGCCATTCGATGCCTAGCCACTTTTCAGATCGTGGATTCCCGGGTAGGCGGGCTCTATAACTGTGGTTGAATTGTAAATGACGCAAGTGTTTGGTGCAAATTGTATATCACGGAAGTGTTGTGTGAAACATGTATATCACGGAACAGGGGGCATAAGAAAATAATAGGGATAAGTCGCGACGAATTATAGAGTACGAAAGTTTTGGGTGCAAGATGTATATCGCGTACTTGTAGTTGACGAAAGTTTTTGGTGCAAGATTTATTATAGTGCCAACCCGGGGGGTCGGTCGAACTCTCGTAAATCATTGTTGAATACATATATCACGAAACAGGGGGCATAAAATTTCGATAGTGCTAAGTCGCGACCCCGCGGAGAGATAATTGGCTAAGTGTTGAAAGGAACTTTGGTCGGTCAGGCTCATGATGTGACGATATAGGACCAATTCACGAGTTCGAAAAAAGTCAGGTTCAAGTTGAAATATATTTATTTAAATTGTATTTATATTAATGTATCTTAATAGATTATTTGTGGTCGAAATGCAAAGCATGTTCCAATATGTGGACAAATTGTAGACCATGAAAGTTTTGGGTGCAAGATGTATATGGAGGAACTGTAGATGATGCAAGTTTTGGGTGAAAGATCTATAATAGCGCCAACCTGGGGGTCGGTCGAGCTCCTGTAAATCATTGTTGAATACATTTTTTTCTTGTTAATGCCAATAAGAGAACACGTGCATTGAGTTGTCACCAGTAAAAGAAGAATGAATTTGAATTGAGGATGGCATGAATACCCTCTTCGTGTTACACATTTTGCACTAAAATTTTATGATATATACAATTTGACAGGTGGGGGCTTACGTCTCCTCGGGAACCCTTGTCACCCTGTTTTGAAGCCCGTTTGACCGCTTTCTGTAGTTGACCATTTATTAACATCTCTTTCGCGGATCGTCGAGTTCGCGGGTTCAGGAAATTTCCAATTTCTAGTTGTTGTTTCCTGTGCCCACAACCTTCAGGCTTCTTTCCAAGTATATGCAATATGTATACAACTTCTCCAGAAACATACAAAAAAGATCTTTCTAGGAAATGGAATATCTATTGCAGATTTGAATATATTGGAACTTCTTTTCCCTCTTCTATACTCAACCAAACTCATGTTTGTTTTCCCCCTCTACTCTTTCTTTCTCGTTACTTAGCCGTTTTTCCGAAAATGTCCCAATGCGCGTGTTGGCGAACGCACCGGTTCACCTTTGCGCTAGTGTTTTTATATCGTGCCTCCGACTGACTGCTAGCCATTCGACGCCTAACCACTTTTCAAATCATGGATTCTTGGGTAGGCGGGCTCTATAACCGGGTTTGAATTATAAATGACACAAGTGTTTGGTGTAAAATGTATATCATGGAAGTGTTGTGTGCAACATGTATATCACAGAACAGAGGGCATAAGAAAACGATAGCGCTCAGTCGCAACGAATTGTAGAGTACGAAATTTTTGGGTGCAAGATGTATATCGCTTACTTGTAGATGACGAAAGTTTTGGGTGCAAGATTTATATTAGCGCTAAGTCGCCACCCCGCGAAGATATAATTAGCTAAATGTTGAAAGGAACTGTGGTCGGTCGGGCTCATGACGTGATGATATAGGACCAATCCACGAGTTCGAAAAAAGTCAGATTCAAGTTAAATATATTTATTTAAATTGTATTTATATTAATGTATCTTAATAGATTATTTGTGGTCGAAATGAAAACCATGTTCCAATATGTGGACGAATTGTAGACCATAGAAGTTTTGGGTGCAAGATGTATATGGCGGAATTGTAGATGACGCAACTTTTGGGTGTAATATTTATAATAGCGCCAACCCGGGGGTCGGTCAGGCTCCCGTAAATCGCTGTTGAATTTGGTTTTTGCTTGTTAATTCCAATAAGCAAACATGTGCACTGAGTTGTCACTAGTGAAAGCAGAATGAATTTGAATTGAGGATGGCAGGAATACCCTCTTCGTGTTACACATTTTGCACTGAAATGTTCAGATATATACAATTTGATAGTCGAGGCCTTACGTCTTCTCAGGAACCCTTGCCACCCTATTTTGAAGCCTGTCCGACCGCTTTCCACGGGTATTTCTTGAAATCTCTTTCACAGATTGTTGGGTTGGCGATTTCAGACAATTTCAAATTCCTAGTCGTTGTTTTTTGTGCCCGCCACCTTCGCACTTCTTTCCAAGTATATGCAATAAGTATATAACTTCTCCAGAAACATGCAGAAAATATCTTGCGAGAAAATGGGATATCTAACACAGATGTGAATATATCAACCCTTCTTTTCCATCTTCTATACTTTATCTTTTATCATGGAATTGTTGGGTGCAAAATGTATATGACGAAAGTGTTGGGTGCAAGATGTATATCATGGAACATGTGGGATAAGAATGTGACAGCGCTAATTTGGGATGTCGCGATGAGATATTTGGCAAAGTGTTGAAAGGGACAGTCATTAGTCGAGTTCTTGATGTGAAGATATATATGGAAATGAGGATTTGACAGTCCGCTAACCGATCAACCCGCGGGCAATCTAGGAGCCTGAGAAAGTCAGGTTAAAGTTTAAAGGGATTTTGTTTATGTTGATTTAAAATGTATCCATATTAATGTACCTTAATAGATTATTTTTGGTCCAAATGTAAACCATGTTCGAATTTGAATGGTGTTTTGGGATGGAAATTTTTTCTCAAACCTACAAGGAATAGAGAAAAAAATATATGACTTTACATTTTGTATATTGAAGAATATTCTGAAATATAGGAAGCTACAATATATGCACAATATAGAACAAGAACATGTATAGGGAAATGAGTTAATTTTATGAAGAAATACAAATTTCAAATAACAACACCAAGCATTGCATATCAGCATAGAACAAGCCCAAATATTTATATTCAGATAAACTAGGTCACAAAATACATTTGAGAATATTTCCCCCAATAAAGTTGTCTTCAAATTTGTAAAAAAAACTATAGTTCAGTACATATTCTGTGAAATAAAAATTCATTTTCTAGAATGACTCGGATTGGGATTGCCATGGACTAGAAAGAAAAGATGTACAAGAATGAAGTTTGTAGAAAGAAGAAATTTGACGATGGAAAACAACAAAACCTGGCAAGAAGAAAGAGAAAATTGTCAGATCTGGGTTAAAGCTTTGTCAGAGTAAGTGGATGAAGACAAAAGAATGTAATCAATATCAACTTACTATGATGGTGTCCCATGCCTTTTCATTTGCTTGTTGATGTCCTTTTATGGATTTCCTCGACTTTGACCTTTGATAGCCTTTTTCAACAATTCTTTGATGTAGCTCCTCGTGGGCGCCACGTTCATTTCATGCTGGATTTTTATGTTGAAGAATTCACTTTCCAAGTCCCTTAGATCAATAGACAAGTTTTGCAATGCTTCTTGAATATCTTGGTTTGTAATCGCATAACCGACTAGCCAAGTTTTCACGTCATCTTCACCATATTCAAGAATGCCTTAGAAATTTTCAAATGGCAGTTTTTTATAGATATGAACTTGATCATCAAATTCTTGCTTGGTTAAAAACAATGAGTTGAATATCAATTTTGAGTCCTAGACTTCATTGGTGTTGGTAGCTAGATCTATCTCATTTAGCTTCTTGAATAGTTTGTCTCTTTTAGATATGGTTTGACTACATTATTGAACGATACCATTTAGGTTCTTTACCTTTTCTTTCCAACATGTGTTTAGCTGGTCCATTCAATCCAGGGAAGGGAGATTCTCATGTATTCTTCTGAATTCCATCATACCGGTAACTTTAACACCAAATGGTAAAACTGCATCGAGATAAAAACCTTGCTCGTTCTTGAGATCTGCTTGCACATACTCATGAAAATCATGTGCTGTTGTTCCAAAAGAGACCATATTCTTTGACATCTCCCAAGCTTCTATTATTAATTCCATTCTTCTGTTTATATTCTTTTTCACATAGCCTCGGGTTGATGTGATAAGGCTTGCTGATCCTTTTAACTTTGGCGCAGGTGCAGTGGACCCAACCATTGCCAAAGGAGTAGAAAACAGTGGAAGAGGCATTAGAGTTGCCTACAATTCTTTGATTCTCTTCTTTAACATGAGGTTTTTTGTTTCAAGGCTGCTAATAGAGTTGTCTATCACATCTCCATTTTCTCGGTGCATCTTGGATATCTGGGAAGGATGCATGTTTCATAGGTTGATCTCTGAACGAGATTTCCCTTTCTTATTCCTTACATCTCTATTTTCAATAATGATTTTTTTTTATTCGCTATCAAAAAATAAGCTTTGAAATGAAAAAGACACTTCTTCATCCAATGTATCAATGCCAATTATTTCCATCCCAGGATTGTGCGGAGCAGTGCTCTCTAGGTGGTCTTCATCAGGGAACATTTTTTCAATGTCAATTTCTAGTTCTATATCTTCGAGGGAGAGATCGTAGATATCAATTTCTCCCCTCGGTCCCTCTTGTTCTTGGACTATTGTTTTTCGTTTTTTTCCTGCGGGAAGTTTATGACAACTTTCAATTTTGTCGGAGGGAGGGTTCTTATCTCCTCTTCCGCCTGAAGAACTGTGTGTGACATTGTTACTTGGGTAGGCCTTTGGAGTACTACTACGAGATGTTGTGGTCTTGGCTGTGGCGATCGGGGATTTGACACTTTTTTCACCCGGGTCTTTTCGTTTCTGCTTGTGCAAATCATTGGTACTGGTACAGAGTTCATTCAGGATAGTGTCAGTGAAAGAACTTTTGAAGTGGTTCCTGACCATGAAATCCTAGACTTTCCAAGGCATAGAGATGAATTGTCCTTTCCTGTTTTCATGGAAAAAATGCAACCATTAGATGTACTCCCTTGTTATTCCAACAAAAAACATTGTACTAGATATGTGACATGGAAGGAAGCAAGGATTTTGTTTAGACCCAAAAATCCTTATAACATTATAGTTATCCATTTCTTCTAGTGTCCCTTCCTATCCAGGAAGATTGTTAGTTGGTCAGATAAGTGGGGAAAATACTTTCCAAATATCAATGCTTTAAAAACTGAAACAAAATCATTAAAGACCTGATAAAATTGTTGGCAAGCATCGTTTCTCCATAATTTCTGGCACGAGAATGTTACTGGGTCAAATTCATAGTTCAGATTCCTACACATAGATAGTCTAGGAAATGGATAGCAATTCGACACGGTGAAAATTAAATAAGATGGCATAAATAATTTCTTCTGCCTCCTGTATTGCAATAACTCGGAAGAGATTTGAATGGAAATCAACTTGTGGCAATGGAAGATGGCTTGTTTCTTGACCGTAAAATATAAAATATACAGAATCATCCGAGAGATGATGGTTTCACTTTCTTGTCTCGTTGTCCTCATGAAAATCCGTGCAATTTTCCAAAAAAGGTTTTTACATGCACTAACCTGTAATATGGCCATGTCCTGGGGCGCGGGCGTTGGGTCCTATAAGAACTTCAGCAAGAGGTCCAATTCATTACCATGCTTCTTTAAGAACTGTTTGCAATTCTCGCCCTTGAAAGTAGGCATTGGGTCGGGAAGTGTTAACATCTTTCGAAATACTTGAGGCGACAGGGATATTTGGAAATGGTTGTCCATCTGGAAAATCTGTTGGTTCGGAATATAGTTCTTGGTGCAACACGTGACCAAGTCCTTAAAGTAAAAAAAATCGGGGATACAATCTGTCGTTGCAATTTCATATGTTGAGATAACTTTCATCTGGGAAGAAGTGGACGAGTAGTAGTCATAAGCTATGGACCACTGAAAAATCTGGTCCTCGTGCCCAAAAATATTTAGGGTATCTCCACAGAAATGTTGTCGAGTTGCAGCCATAAGGTGATGAGAACCTTTCTTTGCTCCTCATTGTATTTAAAATGGACGTTGCAACATCATAATATAATCTCTGGTAAATCTTTGTTCAATGTGTTTTAATGGAAGATGTCCTCGACCTTTTTGCCTTTTAATGCTGATCTTTTCAAAGATAATAAAATCGTCAACATATTTCATTGGGAAAGTGTGTGAAGATGGAAGGGAAATCGAGAAGCTATTGAAAAGCAGGGAAAACATTGACATCTATGTAATATACCTGGATCTTGAGAAAATCAGGTTCAAGTTAGTAGATAATTTGTTTATATTTACTTAAACAATTTTCATATTATTTTATTTTATTACTGTTCTTTGTGGCCCAAATGCAAACTATGTTCAAATTGGAAGGGTGGAGCAACATTTTCATATGCAAGAATAGAATTGGCTAAGGAAATGAAAGCGATCGTTCGGACTCATGATGTCAAGATATAGATGGATATACAATTTGCGAGTTCGATAAAGAGTGAGGTGTTGGGCTAAAATATATGCACTAATTTACGAACATTAAATTGTCAACCGGGGAGTCATAGAATTAGAGGTGTAGGCACAGGAAATGCAGGATTGGAGGCTAGTCTAGCCTATTCTAAATTCAACAAACACACTTCAAAATGGAAGAAAGCAGAACTAGAGGTAAAATCAAACTACAACAATAAAAGGAAATTTAAACTATGGAAAAAACCAAATTAAAGAAAAATAGATTAAAAGAAAAGCAAGGAAACCTAAAAGTAAATGTGGAATTTACTCAATCTGTCATTCAAATCAATCAGCCGAATGAGGTTACTCAAACCCTCATGTATGTGTGCTACTGACCTAAAGTGGAATTTACTAGTTTTAGGAGAAAATCCACCAAATGCCTAATCACCCCTTATAAAGACAAAAGGATGTAATGTAAAGACTTCAAAGAAACACTCTTTATAGAGTTGTCCTCAAGAAAACATACACCCAAGAAAGAGAGAGGGGAAAGTGATGAAATTGAAATAAGAAAAAAATGTGAAGCGAGAGAAAGATGAAGAGAAGATGTAAAGACAATTTATTTTAAACTTTGTCCTCTTATCAGAATCACACGCACTTGTTCTTAACTCCACACATATCATAATATATACATAATAATAAACATATAATAAGTGAAATTTGTTAGTCGGAAATATTGTCATTTAATTCTGTTGTAGTACTTGCCCAACTATTTAATTTGTCAATCCAAGGTTCGTAGGCTTACGAAGCACACACACTATATATGCAGGACTGAGGTAGAGGTAATCTAATCTAAATTGCTGAAATGAAATTAATCTAGGAAAGCATTGAAAGACTAACTAGGAAAGCAGGAAATTAATCTAGGAAAGCAATACAATATGTGAAGAGTTGAATGACAAAAGACATATGTGAGCTCACACAATAAATCAATCTCAAATTATATTACAAGAATCAAATGACAAAGCATGAAAGAATAACAATGAAAGAATCAAAGCTAAGAATCCCCTTCTCCTAATTGTTGGATTACTGAGAGGGGGGGTGAATCAATAATAATGTAATTATAATCTTTTTTCTTCAAATGTTATATCAATGTAGAATTATTATCCAATAATGAGAAGTAATAAATAAACAATCACACACATGCACAATACACCAGTGTTTTACGTGGAANAAATGTGAAGCGAGAGAAAGATGAAGAGAAGATGTAAAGACAATTTATTTTAAACTTTGTCCTCTTATCAGAATCACACGCACTTGTTCTTAACTCCACACATATCATAATATATACATAATAATAAACATATAATAAGTGAATTTTATCACACTTACCACTATGCACACTTAACTAAATCAAACATATGTACATTGTATTACTTATAACAAAGTAAGTAAAAAAAAATAATGGAATGGAACATCCACGGGACTGGAATAATTCATGCACAAAGATATACATATAAGTTGAAATAAATCACTCATAGGAACAACCACACACATGAATATATATACATGCATATAAAATAAGAAAACCACGCATTAAGAGATATATACACATGCATCTTCATTCAAATACACATGTAGAGTCTCTAAAACTTTGCCCAACCCTGTCAGTTCTATTAAGCTTATATACAACAGTTCATGTAAAGAGATCTATTGGATCAAAGTCATGAGGATGTGACAGAAATAAAGAATATGATCGGGCTGTGAATGGAAGACTGTGAGAATGAAAGTTTACTTCTTTGATACGTAGAATGAAAAGGTTTTATTTTATTTTATGTTTGTGTGCAGGTGAAAATGAGCATGCAGCGCAAGAAAATAAGGCAATCTGTGTGAAGTCTTGAATGCATGAAGTGTTGGAATGAGACTGTTTGCAAATATGAAAATAGTGTATTGTGAAAAGTAAAGAATGATGCATAATCATGAAGAGAGAATGTAGAAAAGAATGAGATAGTTTGAGCGCATCAATATCAGGGGAAATTTCTGAGTTCAGCACAATAGATTAAAAAGCAATCTACAAGAAATGAATTGCGAATTTAAAAATAAATATTTTTAATCACTAAATAAAAACATAAATTAAACTAATGAAGACAAGGGAAAATTGTTACCAGATTGAGGGGCCCTTCTCAGTCTAAGTAACGCTGGCCAAATGAGATCAGAACAGAGAGCATGCTAAAATATTCAACAATCAAATCTCCATTAAATAAACTCCATCTTATGCTTACAAATGGATGCTTAGCTCTATTATAATAACCAGCTTAAACAATGACAATAAAAATCATGTTTTTTCCCTCGTCCCATGCTCTGTGAGCTTATATTTATACATTAGTTCCACTGAGAAAAGATAAAATCAAATCCCAAACTCAGATTTCAAATTTCACAATTTTTGGAGAAAAATCCCAAATTCTAGGTTTTTCACCAATCTGGGCAGATTCGTGTTAAAACTCAAAACATAACTCTTAATCCATTTCGAATTTTGACAAACTGTCCTCTTCTTACTCAATTTTCCACATTCTAGACAAAACCCATATCGTAGAATTTTTGGATCTGATACCAACTGCA
>SNQJ01S0084775.1:29090-55560 GCA_010110895.2 Picea sitchensis
GAGACCTTATTTAGACTTTAAGGCTATCTTCAAATTTTCTACTAGTGCTATCTTCCACTCAAAGAGACCTTATTTGGACTTTAAGGCTTTCTTCAAATTTTCTACTAGTGCTATAAATGTTACTTATAATAAATATGGGGCACTTGATTTGATTGAGAAAATCATCAATATACAGGATTAGATATCAGTTATTGACTCTGATTTTGTCTAGGGATCTATAATAAATCATGATGCCTGATTTTTCTTCTTATGCCTTTTTTTCATTCATTCATTTTTTTTTAAACACCTACAGGTCGTTGGTATTCCGACGTCCATAAATTTTCTCCCATGGCATCCACATCGTTGATATTTAGCTTACCCTTCGCTCAATTGACGTTTCCATCCACTGGTCTTCTGAAGTCTATAGCGTCGCTACCATGGTGTTCATGTTGCAAGAAAGATTGCATACAGGTCGTAAATCCCATGGCGTTCACATTGCAAGCGAGATTGCATATATGTTGGAATAACGACATTAACTGGTGTCAGTGTTGCAACGTTCTGAGTGTCGCTGCCATGGAATCCACGTAATGGATACCAACGAAATGGGACGTCGGAATTCCAATGTCTCTGGCGTCGCTGTAGCAACGTCTATATGGGGTTTGGATAGTCAAATCTGAGATGACACGTGTCCGCATCAAACGTCGCAACAAATACGATATCTATGGCATCGGAAAAGAAACGTCATGTGAAACGACATTTGAGGGGGTCTGTTGTTTTTCATTCTCTCGATAATATAAAGTGGCAATTTCTACGAACGCATCATCAGAATTTGACCCTAATGTACTAGTGGATGATTTTCTCCTTGTCTACGTGACAATTAAAATTCACAGAAGTGCCACATCCTTGAACTGTGGGATCTTGCACCATGCATCCTCTCAAATGGATGGTTGGGATTGAATCTGACCTTTGGGCCTCTGCAACCTCACAACACTACACTTTGTTTCCTCTGGAGTACCAAACCTCCAAATCTACAGCCACGTGTCCTTCCCCTCATCAATGGTCCAGATCTACTCTGGACTTCAGGACTTCGGAGAAACTAACCTTCTCTTCCCATTATGACACAGGTGTGCTCTCACGAGCATGTCCGCTCACAGGATCTTTCTTCTTTCCTCGGCCCAAAGGATTCTGACGTCCTTATATTCCTCTATCGGGAAAATTCCGCACCCACATAAATCTCCACGAGATCTCCCTTTCTTCTATCGGGAAATCGAACTTCGCGATTTCAAGAGTCCTGTGGTCGAGTGTTTTGGATTCTCAAAACCCCGAACCCCAATGTAAGTCAACACTGACCTTCCCTCTACCTTGTCGAGATTTTGGCACTTGCGTTGTTCAAAACAACTCGCCTTTCCAATCCCCGATCCCCGATGTGTCGAAACTCCGATGAGCTTGTGGCTTTGATTCTTCAACGGTCCCTTATCTTGTCAGGACTTCATACTTTGCGGGATCGTGAATCTTGATGTCTATGGTTTAGGGACTTTACTTTCCCCGATCCCCGATAGCTCATGCCACCTGTCCTCCACTAATTTCTGTGGCCCCCACGCTTCTTTAGTTGTCGGGATATCACGTTTTGCGATATCACGATTCTTGATGCACCGGTTTCCTTGTCCTCAAGACCCCCGATACGCCGAACCCCGACTTCGTCAGGATTTCTAACATGTGTCCTAACTGATGGATGGTTCAGATCGGACCTCGGGTCTCACTAAATACTAAAGCCCGAATTTCTCACCTGCGTGAGTCTCGACGGTCGAAGTGCCGATGGTCTTCCAATCTCATCCATGTGTCCACCATTGGGATATCACGTTTCACGAATCCAACCTGCAAGAGTATCCTGTCTTCACGAACCCCGATTCGCCGAACTCCGACTCTCTTCGGATCTCGGACATGCATCCCTCATGAGATCTATGGCTATGATCCCCTCGTTGCTTCAGAACCCAAAAGGTCTCGGATTCTCCACTTGCTGAAGATCCGAAATGCCGATGGGCTCTCGATCCCTGCCACCTGTCCCAACAGATGGATGGCTCTAAACTCGTCGGGATTTTCACAATGACTTTCCCCAACCTCTTATCCGTGGAACTTCTGATTTTCTGAACCCCGATGCCTCGATATCCCGATGCCTCTTGGGATTCTTACTCTACTCACAAGATTTTAAACCCTGTGCAACTCCTGTCAGATCGGACGGCTGACGGGTAACTGATCAACGATCCAACGACTCACAATTCTCAGAGCATGGACTCTGAACGCGGCCGTAACCTGCTCGCTCCTTTGTTAGATCCAATGGTTGACGCAATTCCACTGAACCTCTCCACAAGACCCTGGCCGTCTATCTTCTCCCTTTGAGGAATCTACAAAATGACTATGTGTTCCTCCACGGAACTCGTCCTCCTACATGCAAACTTGCGACACCTGTTCAAACACTTCCCCGGCACAACTCCCTGTGCTTCTCTTCAAGGTTCACTCAAAGGTGCTATACCTCCTGAGCTTTGTCAATTCTAAATATTCCAGAATTTAAAACCCCCTGCTCGCACTCCTTGCGGCAACCTTTCAAACACTTCAAATGTTTGAATCCTTCGACCTTGCGCACACCTGCAACAATAGTCTCTCAATGCTTTGCTCAGATTCACAAACTAAGACTTTCCTTAGCCTGCACACTCCTTGCACTGCTCCTATAACCCAATTTCACTTCTGGGTGAACGAGAACAAGAGTTAAACTATCTGAGCCTTCTGTCAACGCACTCCTTGCGGACGACTTCAATTGCACTCCTTACAGGAATCCTTGCTCATATAGAGAAACAATTGAAACTCATTCCACTTCCTTTCTTAGACTTCAATCTCAACAAATGAAATCATATACTCAGCAACAAAGTAAATGCACAACAGGAAACAAACATTCATGAGCATAGCACTCAACACACACACACACAGAATAACACAAAAACCATGAATCTGAATCAATTTCTTCTATTAATTCAAGATCTGTACATGGGTGTTCTTCGACAACTCTCTGCTTCTCTTCTATGCTCTTCCTGCTTCAACTATGTTACAATGCACAATGAGTGTGTCTATATCCGTTTTCCCTCTTTTCTTTCTAAAATTGTCTAATCTGAGAATTAAATTCTATCTACCCGCATTAACTTACTATAAATGCCTCTATCTACTTCAGACAAGAGAGGGGCGCTCAAGGTATGATTACATTATACCAAGGTGCCTTCATTAAATGATCTCATTTATATTTGGCGTATCAACTTCAAGGGAAAATTCAAAACTTGTGCTGGCGTGTGCCTAGCTGTCCACTTGCATTCTGCGCTGGCTCGCTTGTCATGGGAGATGCTCCTACATCATACTCCCTCACTTGAAAATTTGCATGGGATCCTGTCAATGAGCTCCTGCACGGTATGTCCATGTTTCTGTATCTCTGCTTCAGTCTCCCAACTGGCATAATCAACTGGATGGTTCCTCCATTTGATCAGATATTCAAAATATTTCTTTCGCCTGGTCCACTTACCCACTCATTTATCCAGTATCTGATCCATCTGTGGCTTCTCTGCAATCGACATCTGCTTTTTCCACTGAACCTCTGACTGTTCATCACTTGAAGTCTCTGTTCCCCCAGCTCTGTATGGGTATAAATCTGAGACATTGAATATCGGAGAAATTCCGATCCCATCAGGTAATTCAATCTCATAAGCATTTTCTCCCATTTTCTTCAAGACCTTGCATGGTCTGATTTTCTTCATCTTCAATTTATTATACGTTCCTCTCAGGAATATTTCCTTCCTCAGATGTGCCAGAACCAAATCACCAACCTCGAACTGAAGTTGTCTTCTATGCTGATAGGCTCTGTGCTTATATTCTTAGCTTGATTTCAGCAACCACTCCTTCACCTGGATGTGAAGTTCTTTCATCGCCTCAGCGAATTATTCTGCACTAGCGCTCCTAGTAGCAGTCTGTTCCGAATCTCTCAATTCAGAAACTCCTCTCGGCTGTGTGCCATATACAATCTGGAATGGACTCTACCCTATGCTCCTGTTAACAGAGTCATTGTAAGAAAACTCTACCTACGACAATATATTGTCCCAACTGCTATGGTGCTCTGTCACCAAGCTTCTCAACAAGTCTCCCAGACTTCTGTTTACCACTTTTGTTTGTCCATCCGTCTGCGGATGATACACTGAACTAAACAACAAGTTCATCCCCAACTTCTTCCATATGGTCCTCCAGAAATGCCCTATGAACTTTGTATCTCTATCCGAAACTATACTCCTTGGTAAGTCGTGAAGTCGAATGACTTCTTTGAAAAACAGGTTCGCGATGTGAGTCGCATCACTGGTTTTCTGACATGGGATAAAATGTGCCATCCTGGAAAATCTATCCACTACCACAAAGATTGAATCAAATCCTCTTTGTGTTCTTGGCAACCCCAATATGAAATCCATGCTAATTTCATCCCACGGCCTCTCTGGTATGGGCAATGGTTGATAAAAACCTGCATTCTGCTTCCTCCCCTTCGAATGCTCGCAAATTCTGCATCTGTCCACAAATCTCTTGACCTCTGATTGCATCCATGGCCAAAAGTATGACTCTCTCAGCTTTGCGAATGTCTTGTCACGACCGAAGTGTCCGGCCAATCCTCCACTATGTTTTTCCTTCAACAGATTCTCCTTCATGGAACAATTCAGAATACACAGCTGATTGCCTTTAAATAGCAATCCTTCCTAGATCATGTATTCTATCCACGGGCTTCTGTCTCTGAGAACTAGGTTCTCAGCTGCTTCATATGCTTCTTTGAAGTCTGGATCATCTACGTACATGCCCCTGAGATCATCAAAACCCAACGTTTTGACTCGAAACTCCTGCAAAAACAAACACTTCCTGCTCAAAGCATCAACAACTTTGTTAGCAGTACCAGAAATATGTTTAATCACAAATGTAAAATTTTGCATGTATTCAACCCATTTGGCATGCTTCTGATTCAACTTTTCCTGTTGAGTCACAAACTATAATGCATGGTTATCACTATATAAAACAAATTCCTTTGGAATCAAATAGTGTCTCCATTTATTCAATGCTTGGATGATGGCATAAAATTCCTTATCATATGTGGAATACTTCACCTTCGCTTCATTCAACTTCTCACTGAAGTATGCAATCGGTCTGTCATCTTGACTTAAGACTGCTCCTATTGCAAACCCGCTTGCATCACATTTTACCTGAAATGTCTTTTGAAAATCCGGTAACACCAGAATTGGTTGTTCCGTAATCTTCCGTTTCAACAAATTAAAACTCTTCTCAGCCTCTTTAGTCCAGTGAAAAAATTTATGTCTTTTCTTCACTGTATCCATCATTGCTGCGCTAATTCCACTGAAATTCTTGATGAATTTCTGGTAGAAACTAGCCAATCCGTGAAAGCTTCTCACCTCAAATATGTTTCTCGGTGATGGCCAATTCTTAATTACCTCTACCTTATCTGGATCCATCCTCAATTCATCTGCAGAAATAACAAAACACAGATAAATGAGCTCTGTCTTCATAAACGAGGATTTCTTCATGTTTATCAGCAACTTCTCTTGCTGTAATCTCTTCATCACAATGGCCAAATGCTTCAGATGTTCATCTTCCGTTTTACTGAAAAACAGTATATCATCCAGATATACGATAACAAATTTTCCGATGAAATCCTTCAGGACTTCATTCATCAACCTCATAAAGGTACTCGGTGCATTTGTCAAGCCAAACGGCATGACTAGCCATTCATACAACCCTTCGTTTGTTTTGAATGTTGTCTTCCATTCATCACCTTCCCTCATACGAATCTGGTGATATCCGCTCTTCAGATCAATCTTCGAAAAATACTTGGCTCCGCTCAAGCAGTCCATCAGATCATCCATCCTCGGTAATGGAAACCTATACCTGATGGTTATCTTGTTAATCACCCTTGAATCAGTGCACATCCTCCAACCTCCGTCTTTCTTCAGGCTGAGTAATGTCGGAACAACACATGGACTCAAGCTTTCCCTGACTAATCCTTTGTCCAATAAATCCTAGACTTTCCTTTTAACTTCTTCATTCTCCTACGGCGTCAATCTGCACGCAGCTTTGTTTAGAAAACTAGCTCCTGGTATGAGATCAATGTGATGACTCACACTCCTCATTGGTGGAAACGAATGAGGTAATTCTTCCACTACAATATCAGCGAACTCTTCCAGCAGTTCCTGAACTTCTCCTGGAAAATCGTCCACTCTTGTGCTGGTCAAAACAATCTTTGGTTTTCTGACCACAATGAACTGTGGATACTCCTTCTTCTTAACCTCGGTAAGAAGTTCCTTCCCACTCATGAGAAGTACAGTGTTGCTTACTTCTGGTTTCACCTCCTTATCTTTAATCAGAAGCAACATGTGTGTCCTCCCATCCTTCTCTAGGGTGTATGTGTTCATCCTCCCATCATGAATCACATTTCTATCATATTTCCATGGTCTACCCAGCAATAGATGAAAAACATCCATAGGAATGACATCACATAATATCTTATCATTATATCCACCTATCTTAATGTCAACTAAGAACTGTTTGGTGACATTTACCTGATGTCCTTTTTGTAGCCACGAAACTTTATATGGACTTGGATGATCAATCGTCTCCAACTCTAGCCTTTCTACCATATCAGTTGAAACGAGATTATCCATGCTACCGCTGTCCACAATGACCTTGCATGCCCAACCCTTGGTCTGGTCCTTTGGAATGAACTTTCCACCTCTTTCTCTGGTGTCAAAAGGACTTTTCGCATCACCAGCGATCCTCCGCCTTCATCGTATTCTGCCTCAACATCTCACCTCTGTGCCTCGACGATGTGAGCTTCCCCAGTTTATTTCTTTTTATCTGGACACTCGAATGACTTGTGCCCATTTTTTCCACATGTGAAGCATGTAATTACTCCACCTCTTCCTCTTCCTCTACCTCTTGTACGAGGAAAAGTGTTGTTATCAACATATCCTCCTCTCTGCTCAGTATGTTGTTCTCTTTGTTCAGCATATCGCCCTCACTATGAACTGCCACCTCTTTCTGTCCGAGTCTGAGGTTTCTTCCAGTCGTCCCTGGGCTTCTGGGTTCTTTCCTGGGCAACTGGTTTTCCTCTAGGCTGACTTCTGCCTCGACCTCTTTGGCTCTGCTTTCGGCTCATCTTCTCTTCTACTTTTAAAGCCATTTGATAAGCATCCTCCACCATTCAGATGGTTTCCATGCTCATTTCATCCTGAATCTCATATCTCAGGCCATTCATATACCTGGCCACTTTCTCATCATTGCTTTCACGATGACCTACCCTGATATTCAACCTATAAAATTCCTCAGTATATTCCTTCACTGTCATCAACTTCTGTCTCAGGTTCTGCATCCTCCTGAATAGAGAAATTTGATAGTCCCTAGGATTAAATGTTTCCTTCATCTTTGCAATCATCCTGTCCCAACTCTTAATTTTCTGCTTGCCTTGGAAACGCCTGTCAGCTTGTAGTTCATCCCACCACAAGGCTGCATGTCCTTTTAATCTCGTGGCGGCATGCCTGACTTTCTTGTCCTCTTCGATATCTTCATAGTCAAAATAGGTGTCTAGAGCTCTAATCCAATATAGAAGCTCTTCTACATCCAGATTACCCTCGTAAATTGGAATGTCCATTTTCACCTTTGCACCCATTCTTGCAATAGATTTAAGTAAGCGTTCATTTGCTGCATCTTCTACTGGGATTTCTTCTTCTCCTCCATGTCTAGCATCGTCTTCACTTTCGAACTCACTGATATCTCCTACATCAGCTTTTTGCCTTTGTCTTATCTCCATGTCCACAATCGTAGCGTGTAAGTCATGCAGATCTGTTTCTACTTCTGGATTCTGCACTTGCCTACCCCTTCCTCTGGGCATTTCCCTTTCCTCCTCTGGATCGGGTGATTTTCTATCTCTCCTCCTCAATGGCATGGTGAATTCTCTTCTTCTCTGCTACAGAAAGAAAATAATCTTTTCTATTCTCTAATACCACTTGATGCAGGCGCGCTCTCACGAGCACGTCCGCTCACAGGATCTTTCTTCTTTCCTCGGCCCAAAGGATTCTGACGTCCTTCTATTCCTCTATCGGGAAAATTCCACACCCATAGAAATCTCCATGAGATCTCCCTTTCTTCTATCGGGAAATCGAACTTCGCGATTTCGCGATTCCTGTGGTCGAGTGTTTTGGATTCTCAAAACCCCGAACCCCGATGTAAGTCAACGCTGACCTTCCCTCTACCTTGTCGGGATTTCAACACTTGCGTTGTTAAAAAAAACTCACCTTTCCAATCCCCGATTCCCGATGTGTCAAAACTCTGATGAGCTTGTGGCTTTGATTCTTCAACGGTCCCTTATCTTGTCGGGACTTCAGACTTTGCGGGATTGCGAATCCCAATGTCTATGGTTTTGGGACTTTACTTTCCTCGATCCTCGATAGCTCGTGTCACCCGTCCTCCACTAATTTATGTGGCCCCCACACTTCTTTAGTTGTTGGGATATCGCGTTTCGCGATATCGCGATTCTTGATGCACCAGTTTCCTTGTCCTCAGGACCCCTAATATGCCGAACCCCGACTTCGTCAGCATTTCTGACACGCATCCTAACTGATGGACGGTTTAGATTGGACCTCGGGTCTCGCTAAATATTAAAGCCCAAATAACTCACCTGCGTGAGTCTCAACAGTCGAAGTGCCGATGGTTTTCCAATCTCGTCCACGTGTCCACCGTCGGGATATCATGTTTCGCGATTCCAACCTGCAAGAGTATCCTGTCTTCATGAACCCCGATTTTTTGAAATCCAACTCTCTTCGGATCTTGGACACGCATCCCTCACGAGATATATGGCTATGATCCCCTCACTACTTCGGAACCCAAAAGGTCTCGGATTCTCCACTTGCTAAAGCTCCAAAATTCCGATGGGCTCTCGATCCCTACCACCTGTCCCAACAGATGGATGGCTCTGAACTCGTCGGGATTTTCACAATGACTTTCCCCAACCTCTTATCCGCAGAACTTCTGATTTTCCGAACCCCAACGCCTCGATATCCCGATGCCTCTCAGGATTCTTACTCTACTCACAAGAGTTTAAACCCTGTGCAACTCTTGTCAGATCGGATGGCTGACGAGTAACTGATCAATGATCCAACGACTCACAATTCTCAGAGCTTGGACTCCGAACGCGGCCGTAACCTGATCGCTCCTTTTTTAGATCCAATGGCTGAAGTGATTCCACTGAACCTCTCCACAAGACCCTGGCTGTCTATCTTCTCCCTTTGAGGAATCTACAAAATGACTATGTGTTCCTCCACGGGACTCGTCCTCCTACGTGCAAACTTGCGACGCTTGTTCAAACACTTCCCCGACACAACTCCCTGTGCTTCTCTTCAAGGTTCACTCAAAGGTGCTATACCTCCTGAGCTTTGTCAATTCTGAATATTCCAGAATTTAAAATCCCCTGCTCGTACTCCTTGTGGAAACCTTTCAAACACTTCAAATGTTTGAATCCTTCGACCCTGCGCACACCTGCAGTAGTAGTCTCTCAATGCTTCGCTTAGATTCACAAACTGAGACTTTCCTTAGCCTGTGCACTCCTTGCACGACTCCTATAACCCAATTTCACTTCTGGGTGAACGAGAACAAGAGTTAAAATATTTGAGCCTTCTGTCAACGCACTCCTTGTGGATGACTTCAATTGCACTCCTTGCAGGAATCCTTGCTCAGATAGAGAATCAATTGAAACTCATTCCACTTCCTTTCTTAGACTTCAATATCAACACATGAAATCATATACTCAGCAACAAAGTAAATGCACAACAGGAAACAAACATTCATGAGCATAGCACTCAACACACACACACAAAGAATAACACAAAAACCATGAATCTGAATCAATTTCTTTAATTAATTCAAGATCTGTACATGGGTCTTCTTCGACAGCTCTCTGCTTCTCTTCTATGCTCTTCCTTCTTCAACTATGTTACAATGAACAATGAGGGTGTCTATATCCGTTTTCCCTCTTTTCTTTCTAAAACTATCTAATCTGAGAATTAAATTCTATATACCCGCATTAACTTACTATAAATTCTTCTATCTACTTCAGAAGAGAACGGAGCGCTCAAGGTCTGATTACATTATACCAAGGTGCCTTCATTAAATGATCTCATTTATATTTGGCACATCAACTTCAAGGGAAAATTCAAAACTTGTGCTGGCGTGTGCCCAGCTGTCCACTTGCATTCCGCGCTGGCTTTCTTGTCATGGGAGATGCTCCTACATCACGTTATTCTCCCAAAGTACCTATCCTCCAGATCTTCCAATTTGATGATGTGTGTCCCTCTCCAATGGGTGGCCCAGATGAAATCTGGGGCTTCGGGACTTCGAGGGTCCTCCAATATTGAACCTCCACTCCTACTTATTTCAGAGTACATGATCTACTGACATGTGTCCTTGGATTTTGGATGGCCACGATTCATTCTACTCTTTGGGACTTCAAGGGTCTCGACTTCTCCACACGCCAAATCTTCTGAATGCGCGAAGTCCAAAGGGATTTTGCGATTAAACCTCATGAAACACCTCCTGATCCAATGAATGTCCTCTCTCTTGCAACCTCCCAAATGGATCTCAACCGTTGATTTCCATTCTTTGATAACTTCTCCTTTGAACTCGATCCACGACCTCTTCGAACAGGTGAAGTCTTAATGACTTATAGGGTTAAACCCCACGCTGATTCTCTAGATCTAAGGGTTATGAAATACCCTAAATCTTCTCGAACAGATCTCAACCATTCGACTCTTAAAAAAATGAATCTTATTCTCCTTAAAGATTCTAACCGTTATCCTTCCTGAGCTTGACTACATGAGATAAATAGGATCTCTGGCGCCCTCCTGTGCACTCCTTTGGAACTTTAAATATTTTGACTTAGAAATTTTCTAAGTCCATCTTGTGGAACTCTTTTACCTGCTATCTCTTCTGAGATTTGTTCCTCCAAGGTTTATAGACCTTGGGCACACTTCTTGCAGCCTTTGAACTTATAAGAAATCTTTGGACTTAGATATTTTTGAAGAAAATCTCCTTTACACACTCCTTGCGTTCATCTCCTCTGAGACTTCTTCAACACTTAAAGAAAGTGTTTTTCCGACGCACTCCTTTCACGGGTCTTCTCCAATATTTCCTCTCCATTGAACAACTGTACACTTTTTGCACTTCAACTAAACAACTGTGCACTCCTTGAACTTCCATTGTAAATTCACGTTATATCTCCTGATATTCTGAGTCTATATCGACTCAGCCTACACACTCCTTGCAGGAACTATGCACTCCTTGCACTAGGAATCTCAGAAGAGAAGCACTTGAAACTTACATAGACATCAAAGGTTTCCACACTTAACCATGAAAAACATATCCATGCACAAAATATACATAAACAGATAAAACACATAGAGCATAAAGAAACATCACATGTACTTAAACAATTTAGATGAACACAACACCATATATTTGGAGTCAAACCTATATGTTTGTATGCATTCAGTAAAATATGTACATGGAATCATACAAATCTCTACAACTATTCATAAACTTAAATAACTTTCTCAACATCAATAAAAATAACATTCAACAACCTCATTTTGTCATACAATAGATATATTTATACATTGAGGGGCTTCTCGAGCCTTCCCTCTAGACTACCTTAGATCTATCCTATCATAGTTATTACATTCATCTACTAAGGAATATTACATTGAATGTCAATTACATTAGATATGAGTCGATACTCATTATCTGTACAACCTTATCTGATAATTAAAATGATTACAATTCTTGGTGGCCTTATGTGATGGCTCAAGCCTCAAAATATTTAAAATCTTTAAATTACAATCCTTTTAAAACAAAATGACGCGCCCTCCTTGGAATTCAAAAAAAAATTGAAATCTGCGCATTTGGTGCTGAGTTGTCCTCCACATGGCCTCTTTAATTGATGATGGCGATGCTTCTGCATCAATTTTACAAAAATAATTCATGCAAAATGACTTCTCATCCAGGGTGTATCCCTCTCCAGAAACTTATTCACAGGAATCCAGTCTTGGAGGCATGAGCCGAGGTCAGTTTAGATCCTCAAATTTTTCTTTTGGTTTCATTTCTTCTTCACGGTTGTGTTTTGTGCTTGTATTCTCAAATCCTCTCCCCTCCCTCAGATCCTCTCCATGCTCGTCGCCTCAAGTTTCCTTTGTTCCCCTATCTTCTTATGGAAAAGTCATTGGAGTGGATAAGTCTCATTTTGGTTTTTCTCCTTCTAACAAAAAGTGCATTCGCAAGAAAAGGGGGTTTGTCCAGATTGTGGTGGGGAAGGACTTGTAAGTGAAATATGTTGGTCAGTTTCATGGAATTACATTGTTTAGTAGGTTTTCAAGCAAGTTTCCCAGGGAAGTTTCCTTTTCTCGATGGCATGATTTGACCCAGAATTTGATGATTGGGTACATGATGACCTTCCATGTTCTTATTCGAGGTTGGTTGGTTTTAATTTTTTAGAGTGAGAAGGATTGCAACTTAATGTTTTCTAAAAACTAGAATTGGGGGCCTTCTTGCTCATCGATTCATTTATGGGATCTTGGATTTTACCCCCCCCATGAAACGATTTCGACTTTGAAATTTTGGGCCATCCTCCTAGGCCTACCCTTAGTGTTTTGGTCAGAGAAGGTTCTCACAACTATTAGGAATAAGATTGGGTGCTTCTCTGGTTTAGAGTCGGACTGGTATAAGAAGGACAATAGGAGGTGGGCTTGGGTTTAGGTAGAAGTGGATCTTCTATATGGGATGGTAATAAATATCGATCTGGTTTTTGGAGACAAGATTGGGCACCAAAAAGTGGACTATTGGATCCTACCATTCAGTTGTTTCTCTTGTCACGAGTTTAGCCATATCCAGGCACATTGCAAGCAAAATTCTGCCTCGCTTGGGATCCCAGGGAGAAAAAGGTGGGTGAAAAAGACAAATATTGTGATTGTTGATGGTGCCCCATCTATGGTTTTTGAGTATTTCATGGTTTCTACTTCAGTTGTGTCAATGGTTCAAACCTAGTCATGAGCTAATCTGCCCTCCTCGCCTGATAAGTGGTCTTCAACTCCTATTTCTATTTTGGGCTCTTTTGTTAATGTGGTTTTCCCTCTATTGGATGGGTCTTCCCCTGTTTCGTCCCCTCTGGTTCCCCCATATTCTCTTTTGATTGTTTCCCCATCATCCTCTCTACCTTTAGTTCTCCCCCCTACCCCCCACTGATCCCATTAAGACTTTTATGTCCGTTTTTATGCTATCCCTTGCTCCCCCTTCCTCCCCAGTGCATTCTACAGGATTGTCACTGGGAATGAACCTGGTTTTGCCTAGATTCTCTCCCCCTCCCTTCCCCTTCGGTGGCCCCTTCCTTGCACCCTTCATCCTCTCCCCCCTTCTCTCCCCCCTCTTCCTCTAAGGTGTGTGCTCTTCTCTCTTTCTCCTACGAATTGGAGGTATTCACATCCTTCAATGGTATTTCCCTTGACCTAGTCTAGCCCAATCTTTTGGGAGGGATATTAGAAAAGGTAAAAACTCCACCATCTCAGGGGCCCTTAGAGAGGGGTCTACCCCAAAAAAACCTCCTCATGAAGATCCTCTCTTTCAATGCACGCAGGGTCATGGGTTCCCACAAGAAGCTAGCCCTCAAAAGGATTATTCAGAGCCTTAATCCCAATATTTTGGCGATTAACAAAACTATGTCTGATAATGTTATAGCCAAATCCTATTTTGATCCTTGGTTAAATGGATGGTCTTTTTGTGCAGTGGACATCGATGGTCAATCTCGAGGGTTATTGATAGGCTAGAGCCCTGGATGCAAGGATATTTCTTCTTCTATCTCTATCTCTTCCATTTCAGTTTCAGTGGAATGTAAATATACGTGAATCACTTTAAATGTGGTGAATATGTATGGTCCCTAATTGGACAGGAACCCCTTTTGGGAAAATATGGCGGTGTACAGGATTTTCGGTGACCCTAATACTATTCAAGGAGTCGACCTTAATTTCTCTCTCTCCCTTTGAGAATTTTGGGGGACCACAACAAGGCGTGACCCCCAGGGGGGGTTCTTTATATCTTTCATGGAAAAGCATCACCAAGTTGAAATCAAACCTACCAAGTTGGGTTCCTACTTAGAGGAATTTTTGAACCAATAATGAGGACCAATGGCTAAACATCTGGATAGGTTATTTATGTCATAAAAACTCATGGGGGGATCCTTATTGTGGAAGTTCTGGGTATTTGAAGCTGGAGTTTCTGACTAAAGGCCTATTTTTCTCTCTATTATCTCTGAAGGTGAATCCCTAGCTTGTCCTCTAAAATTTAATCCAATTTGGTAGATGGAGGAAGAATATCGCAAGATTATTTACAAATCTTGGATGCCCCTCTCTCAGTCCTTTGACCTTTCATATATGGCTCAATTTGCTCGCAATATCTCTATGGTTAAGTAGGTGTCTAAGGAGTGGCTAAGAGGCTATAGAGAAATATATATGGAGAATATCAAAGAGGCCAAGGATATCATCACTTGCCTCTTCTTGGTATTGGATACATGTCCCCTTTCGAATGCCCAACTTCTCCAGTTGTGCGAGGATAAAGCCATTCGTCATGATATTATTTCTAAGGAGGAACAATTGTGGAGGCTTAAAAGTAGAGCCCTTTGGCTCTCAATGGGGGAGAATATTACTAAGTTTTTCCATTAGTATGCCAATTTTTGAAAAAAACTCAATTCAATATGGGAGATTCAGAATTCCAATGGCTCATTGATTAGTTTGTTTAAGCATAAGGAAGCCGCATGAGTGGATTTCTTCCAGTCCCTATTCCAGGAACCTTGGGGATTTCCCATTCATGAAATTATGCAAGTGGTATCTAAATTCCCATAGGTTTGTATAGAGGAAATGAACCAAACCCTTTGTGAATAAGTCTCATAATCTGAGGTTCAAGCAACCTTATTCTCTATGCAAAAGGGGAAGATCTTGGGGCGGAACAATCTCTCAGTAGATTTTTACCTTGGCTTCTGTGATCTCATGAAAGGGGATCTTCTAAAGGTAATTAAAGAATCCCAATATTATGGTAAGGTGTTAGGTTCCTTTAACTCTATGTTTCTATCTCTCATCCCCAAAAAGAAATATGGTGTTACCTTTGGATACTTCCGACCCATTTCTTGTTGTAATGTCATTTACAAATTGATCTCCAAAGTTATTTCCATGAGGCTCAATCCTATGCTTAGTGACATAATTTCTTAGCAACAATTTGGTTTCCTTATCCATTTCTAGATCCATGATGTCGTGGTCATATCCCAAGAAGTCATTCATTCCACTAAAAAGTCAAACTAGTCTTCAACCATCTTAAAGTTGGATTTTTCTAAAGCATATGATCGAGTAAGTTGGAAATTTATTAGGTTGGTGATTATTAAAATCAAGATGATGCTTCCTATGGTTAATTGGATCCTTGGTTGTTTGCAGTCGACATCCTTTGGGGTGCTTATTAATGTATCACCCTATATTTTTTTTCAGGGCTTCAAGGGGTTTAAGGAAAGGCTTCCCTTTATCCTCATTCCTATTTCTCATCATAGCAGATGCTTTAAGTAAGCTCATTTTAGAAGAAAGGAGCTTGAGAACAATTCATTTGCTAAAAGTGTCCCTGCAGGAATCCATCTCTCATGTCTTATTTGTGGACGATGTTCTATGTTGTGTAAAGGGTGACCTTTTGGACCTCACTTCTCTCTTTATTATTCTTGATCTTTATTTCTCGATGAAGGGTATGAATATTAATATGGATAAATATTGCCTCTTATTCATCTCTATCCTAGATAATATTCTTACTTCCATTCATGCCCTTTATCCATTCTAGTTAAAATAAATGGGACCAAGATTCAAATAACTTGGTTTTCACCCTAAACCAAATTATTATAACTTCGAGGATTGGGCATGGATTGTCAGGAAGGTGGAGAAGCATCTTGTTGTGTGAGTCTTTCATATTTGATCTCAGGGAGGACAATTAGTCCTTGTAAAAATAGTCATTCAGAACATTTTCGTTTATTGGGCATCCATTGCCTACATTCCAAAAGGTATTCTTAATCAAATCTGAAAGATCAATTTTCAGTTTTTGTTGTCTGGATCACGTCAAACTGGTGGCATCCCCCTGGTGAAATTGGAGAAGGTGGCCAAGCCCAAACATTTGGTTGACTGAGGCCTTAAGAACATCCTCATTTTTTCTGAATAGCTAGTAGCAGTGCGGAGTCCGTGGAGATTCTCAACATCCAATTCATTGTGGAGTCCTGTCTCGAGTTCGAAATACCTTAGTGGTATCTCCATTGAAGACTGGTTTCACAATCCCTCCAAGTACCCCGAATGATATATTATATGGAAAGCATTGGTGTTGGCCTTTCCTTTCATTATCCAATAGATTTTCTAGAGAGTGGGAAATGGTCACTCTGTTTGAATTGGGGAGGATCCCTGGTTGGGGATTGGATATGGTTTCAGGTTTTATCCCCCCATTGGTTCAGGCCCTTCATTCTCAGAATTTATCTTTGTTTTCTAATATTCATGCACACGTTCCCCAAGTATCTGGCAGGGCCGGATGGAAATCGGTCGAGACTCTTGGACTCTATGTGGATCTAGGGAATAATGGACTCGATATGTTGATTTCATGATTTCAAACTTCATAACTATTCACGGTGATGAGCCTGGTAAAATTTGTTGGTCCAAAAATCCCAAGTCCATAGAATTCACTGTGAAAATGGGATATAAATCCTGGTTTGAATAACAACCCCCTCACGACACCAAATGGTGGTGGTGCCCCATTTGGAAACTTCATGCTCCATTGAAATATAAAATATCTCTATGGTTGGGTTTGAAGAACAAACTTTTGACTTGGGAAGTTGGATGAAAGAGGGGTTGGACAGGTCCCAACCGATGTGTTTTATGTAAAAACCACGAAGAATTGTCCTCTCAAATATTTTTGAACTATTTGTATGTAGATCAAGTATCATCCTTGGTTAAAAAAGAACTCAATCCACCCTCCTCCTGGTTGAAAACAAGCCTGAAATATTGTCTTAAATATTGGCTTTCAGATTAATCAGTAAAATAGTTTGCTAGCATGCCAAACTTCTTGGTTTCTAGCATATGGTGGGCCAAAAATTCCAGTATTTTTAAAGACAAAAGTATCCCTCCACAGGTGACGATGGGAATTATTTTAAATCTCTCCAAAGAAATATTAAAAGAGATCAAAATCAAAGATCCCAGGCGCCCATCCATGCCAGACTTGGACTTCAACATATCATGGGGGTTATTTGATGGAGCTTCACATGACCATCCTAGCTTCTGTGGGGTTAGAGTTTTTCTCTTTTTAAGGTATAACCATTACATTGATGTTCGATATTCCCCAGATAGAGGATCCAATAATAAGGCAAAAGTTGTTGCTTTGCATTCCCTGCTGGAAGTGGTAGGAAAAACATTGTCTCTAAACTTCAAATAATGGGTGATTCAAAGTTAGTGATTGATTGCGCTCTCCAAAAGGCCTCGATGACTGATCTTGGGCTGGATCCTATTCTGAGGGACATTTCTAATTCCATTTTCTCCTTTGAGTGGCTCTCTTTTAGTCACATTTACAGGGAACTGACTGATAAAGTTGACACCCTATATAAGGAGGATCTCTCTCTATGCAGCCACCTGAACCATGTTCTCTGCTGTCCACCCACATAGTTCCTCAAATACCCTTCAACCCACTTGTTGGCAATATCAGTTTGCCCATATTTTTGAGGGTGATAGCTAGTGCTGGGTGTCAACTCTATCCCCACCAATCTAAAAAACTCCCTCCAGAATGTCCCAATAAACCGATGGTCCCTGTCACTTATGATGTTCCTCGACAACCCATGAAGTCTGAAGACCTCTCTGAAGAATAAATTGGCTACCTGAAATGTGTTTTACTCTGTCGGTATGGCATAGAAGTGAGAAAACCTGGTCAATCTATTGACCACTACATAGATGCAGTCCTTACCCTGGACCTTGGGTAGTCCTGTGATAAAGTCCATCGATATGCTCTCCCATTTCTTCTCTGGAATGGGAAGTGGATGAAGTATCCCTGTTGGAAGCGTATTCTCTAACTTGTTCTGCTGGAAAGTCACACACTCACTGATGTATCACATAATGTCCTGTTTGAGGCCCTTCCATGAGAACCTCTCTCTGATTTTCTTGTAGGTTTTGGAAAACCCCTGATGTCCTGCTAGTGGTGAATCATGAACTGCCGCGAGAATCTTCTTCTTGAGCCCTGAATATGGTACCAAGTAGACTCTATCCTTGTAGAATATGATATCGTCAATGCTCCTATACATGTCATCCTAAATATGTCCATTCATGATCTCATAAGTGAACTAGTTCTTGGAATATTCCACTAACAAGTGGGATTTCCAATCCACTGAAATCTCCATCAAAGAACATGCCACAGGTATCCTATATAGCGCATCGTCCACAATGTTCTTCTTCCCCTTGATGTACTCTATGTCGAAGTTGAATTCCTGTACCTTCGTCACCCATTTTTGTTGGATCTCACTGAGGTCCTTCTGCTCAGGGAAATAATTCAATTTGTTGTGATCTGTTTTGACCATGAATTTGCTGCCCACCAATTATTGTATGAATTTGGTCAAGGCATGCATCATCGCCATCATATCCTTGTCATAGATGGAGTAAAACCTCTCTGAATGACTAATATTCCTGCTCTCAAATACAATGGGGTGTCCTCCCTGCATCAAAACTGCCCCGATTCCCTCACCAGGTGCATCACACTCTAATACAAATGGCAGAGTGAAGTCTGGTAATGCTAACAATGGGCGTGTGCCCATGACTTCCTTCATGTGATAAAAGGATTTCTGTGACTCATCGGTCTAGATGAAAGCCCCATTCTTAGTGATATTTTTTAGTGGTGCTCCAAGATGGGAAAATCCTTGACAAACTGCCCGTAATAACTGCATAACCCGAAGACGCTCCTCAACTCTGTCTCATTCCTAAGCGTTGAACAATCCAAAATGGTCCTGATCTTCTCCTGGTGTAACTATACCCCCTGTGCACTGATGGTGTGGCCCAACCAAGTAAATTATCTTTGTCATATCAAACTCACACTTGGACTCTTTGGCATATAGTGATTGTGCCTCCATGATGCTCAATACCTCATCCAAGTGCCTCATATGCTCCTGCCATGTTTTGCTATAGATCAAGATGTCGTCAAAGAAAACCAAGACTTATTTCCTCAACTGATCCCTGAATATGTGGTTCATGCAATACTGAAATGTAGTTGGTGTGTTGGTTATCCCAAATGGCATAACTAAAAACTCAAAATGTCCAAAGTGACTTTGAAATGGTGTCTTCTCTATGTCTTTCTCTTGGATGTTGATCCGATGATATCCAGAGTGTAGATCAATCTTCAAGAAGAAAACGTCCCCATGCAGTTCATCAACCAACTCGTCAATGTGAGGGATATTATACCAGTTGTTGATGGTTTTCTTTTTCAAGGATTGATAATCAATTCACATCCTCATGGTACCATCCTTCTTCAGAACTAAGAAAACTGAAGAAGAAAATGGACTGCTTCTAGGTCTGATGTGTCCCATCACTAAAAATTCCTCAATTGCTTTCTCTATCTCATCCTTGAATCTCCTAGGATGAAGAAAGGGTGGTGTGATCATAGGTTTGGCCACCTCTTCCAACTCAATGGTGTGCTAAAACCCTCTGTTAGGTAGTCTCCTTGGTGGAATCGACCCAAAATCCTATTGATGTCTCCCCAACAAGTTCCTGATATCTGGCTGATATTGATGTCGACCCTATGAATCCTTCTGCGTAGTGATCAAGCACTCTACAACATATGCTACCTCCCCATGTCTGAATATCCTCTCTATCATCTTGGCTGAAACTGTCTTGGGTTCTCCTATTGACATGCCTCTCAGAACAACCTTCTTACCGTCACTGTATTTGAACCCTATCTCCAAGGTTTGGTAATTGGTGGTGATTTTTCCCAAGGTGATCATCCACTAGACTCCCAATACCACATCTGTGTTAGATAGGTCAACCACATAAAATGTGTCTCTCAATGTTTAGTTTCCTAACTTTATCTCCAAGTCTGAAACTCTATCTAGACACTCCACCGTATGGCCATCTGCTACTTCAATGCCAATCCCCTCAAACTCATATGTCCGAAGTGCCCGTCTCGATACCAATGAAGCATCAATGAAGTTGTGGGTGGTCCCACCATCTATCAAGGAGATTTCCTATTGTCCCTAAATAGTCCCTCTAATCTGGAGGGTATCATACCTAGGAACACTAGAAAGGGTCGCTATGACTCCTCCCTTTCTTGGTTTCCTTCTTTTATCATGTTGAGGAGGCTGTGGAACTACCGGTGGGTGGGTCCCTGTCGGTGTCGGTGGTGTTATCACTCTAAGAAAATCCTTAGGGTTGTAGACTAAGCATGCTTGGTAACTTAAAAATAATGTGTAGGTATGCTTGGAACAATGGGATCCTCAACGATTAATGTAATAGACAACTCATCATACATTAAAAGAAACAGTGCTTTCAGGAAACAATAATTAGATCAAGTAATTTGAAAGGAGAGGATGAAGAACACTAATCTTGATTGCCAAATACAACTAGATGTAGGGCTTAATGCAATATAGAAATAAATCCTTCAGTTCAAGTCTATGAGCTCAATAAAGAGATGATAGTCTTCATAAGCTAAGATAAATTGAAATAAAGTACAGAAAAGGAAACATGAATATTTCTGATATTGAAAGCGAAAGGAGACTATAATTTTATTATGCAATAAGAGTCTATACAATACCACAAAATGTATTCCCAGTTTGAACCCCTATCTATTAGAAAAGATAGGCATTTATAGCCTCTTACAATCAGTTTTTAAGATCCTGAAAACTTGGATCTATATCTAAAAATAGCAAATCAAATTAACTAAGACAATTGATAACAAAGACTAGTGGCTAGGCTAGCATTCAAACTGTCTTCCATATCAAAATTTGACATCTGTACTTCATCAGCTTCTGGAATCTGTTGTGTCATGAAAAAGGTAAAGGCACCTGTCTTTGTAGCTGGATTTCTTCAATTACTCATAGTCGAAACTTTAGGAGACCGATTTAGCATGTGGTTTTCAAAATCTCCAAGAATCTCTGATGCTGAGTATTTTCTGACTAAGTAGTTAACCCTTTAATGCTCTGGAACCTCTTTAAATTCTTTGAAAATCACCCTGCTCCATCTTTATCTTTCAAAAATTCTTTTTGTGCTTTTACCAGATAACTCGCTTTATGATTCACTGGTTAGCTGGTGAAAGCTCTGTCTTTCACCAACTAACTGGTCGTAAATTAACCCTTTGCGCTGGTGAAAGCTCTGCCTTGGCGAAAAGGAACTTTCACCTCCAAAACCGTTATTTTACCAAAAAATCAATGTGTCTCTGCTTTATCTCCTTGCATATTCATAGCAACCTCGGCTAGCACTTGCATATCTGGGTGTGACTTCTATTTTTGTTTCAATTTTCTAATCTTCCTCTTAAGGCGTTTTGCTAACCACCATAGACTGTTATAATCTTTGGTAATTTTCTTCTTTCTCTTCTTATCCTTGACACTTTCACGAGCCAAATTCTCAAATGCAGCATTTGTTTCTGCGAAATTATCAGACAGAGTTTTGTATCTCTCCTTGATTACTCTTTCTAAGACCTCCTATTGAGCAATCACTTCTTTTAGTTGTTTAATTTTTTGTGATTTCTTTGACCCTTTGCTCTTTGATGTTTCTGCTTCATCAGTGGGGGTAAAGTCTCACAATCCTGTGCAAATTCCATGGAGTGTTCAGGGATTTTAATGGCTAGACTTTCATCTTCTTGTTTAGGCTCTGTTTCTGAGTCTGTGTATGGAAGATTCAGGATATTTGTGTTCTTTTCTGTAGGCTGCTCTAAAGTGGTTTCAAAATCTAACTTTTTCGTTGACCTGTGAGATTTTATGCCAGAGATCCTATCTTCTGGTGGTCCTGGAAGAGTTCTTTTCTTCCTCGAGCTGCTTTGAGGAGTTAATTGCCTTTTTCCATCTCTCTTCTGCTCATTCATGGGCTGAGTTTGGGTTTCAAAGCCCTCCCAAAAAAGAAAATGTTGCCAATTCCTTCCTCTTTGTCTTAATTCCTCCAGGATTATCAATTTGATTAGGCCGAAATGACAAAGAGTGTTTTTCATACTTAAAGGTTCACCCTAATCTTTTTACAAACTTTAGTTAGGATTTTATGCAAGAAGAAAGGTAAATTTAGGAGAGTTTTCCCTGTAAAATGGTCTAAGAGCTTGAAATGGTATAGCATCAGCTTGTCATACCTGCCTTCTGAGGTTATATAGAGTTGGATGCCCTTAAATAGGTCATGCCATTCCTCTTCCAAATGAGAAACTAGCATGCTTTTCTTCCATGCAACATTTCTGAATTCTTCCTTAAGATATGCTCTGAAATTGAGATTCTTGGTTGTTGTCGTTTTGAACCAACTCTGACCTGATCTAGGTAAGATAGTTGCTGCAGCAATGGCAGCTTGATCAACTATGATTTCTAAAGACCTGACACAGGCTTTATTTCCATCATATGATTTAACGAACACCTCAACTGTTGTTTGGTGACAACCGTTCTGTAACTTCTCAACATATCCCGTGCAACCTGCGTCTGAGAAGTGTTTTTGCACCTCTGGATGCGCTTGTAGAAAGGACAGACTGTCTAATTCTTTCCTTAACAATGAACCACTTCATTTCCTTGCCATATGCAATTCAAACCCCAGACAATTTTGCACACAAAAACACTGTAATCTGCTGTTTGAGCCGAGGTTTGGCACTGGTGAAAAATCTCGGCGTTGTATTTCAAAAATGAAAACATATCATATGCCTATGGATGATGCATGTTGGGGATATGAGGCATCGATTTGGTGTCACCAGCCGAGTAGTACCGCTCCTTTACCTGTGATGATGGATTTGAATTCGCCATCTCCAATGCCATTATCTCATGAAGCATGCATTTCTGAACACGATCCACTTTGAAATCCGATTTAGATGTGCAAAAATGAATCTTCATCATTATCCGCTTTCACCAGTGCATTATAATGATTACGTGACGTGTGTTGAGCATGCCATCTTTTGATTTTTGAAAACATGGAGAAAACACACATGTTCCGTGCTTTCACCAGCTAACGGTCTGTGGGGAAATGCTCCTTAACTGTTGAAAATCGTCGCTTTCACCAACTAATCATCAACTTTGAAACATGCATTAGCTGTTGAAAGTCTTTTCATGAAATTTTAAAGAAAATACCTTTAAGGATCATCTTATTTCTAAGATATGAATTAAAAACCTAAGTTTTTCCACTGGAAGAACTTAAAACAAAATGGAGAAAACTACCAATAACCATGCTATCAACCACAAAATGAAACCATAGTGACTGATTCATTTTGGGAGCTAACAGGTGGTCTATGGGGAGGTTTCTCCTTTGCCTATACTGACTCCTCCTCTGAGATAGTGGATCCACTTTCATGCTCCTCCTCCTCACTGTCCACATTGTCTGCTTCCACCTAAATATAATGAATCTCTCCCTTGCCCATATGTTCTCTCTGAAATGGCTTCCTGTCTCGGTCCTTCTATGGTACAAAGGGTTTGGAAAAGGGTTTAGTCTTTGGAACTGAGTCTTCCAAATATCAAGTGTGTAAGATGGCATCCTACAAGGTGTGAGGCATGTATGCCTTCACCCATCCTCTCAAGGGCTCTGTGAATAGAATGATCATCCTGGGATCTGATATATCTGTCATTGCCATTGTTACCCGCTGAAACTTTGTGATGAATGCCTCTATTGTGCCAGTTTTTCTCAACTGGGCTAGATCCCTCCTTTCAAACCTGCCCATGAGTCTCTCTGTGAACTCCCTGTAGGAGGTTATGTGAATGTGACCCAACGTCACCAATCCATGATGCCACCACTTGTGTGCCTCACCCTCCAAGTGTAGGATAGCGAAAATAATGGCCTCTGTCTCGGTTATCTGGTTGGGCTTGTAGTATGTGTCTATATTTTATACCCAAGCTTTGTCGATGCATTTGGATGATCCGTCAAAAGAAGGTATGGTGAGTTTACCAACTTTCCATATGAAATCAATGTTATTCACTTGTTTCTTCTATTTTCCTCCTCTATGTGGCTCTCTGGGGAGGTTCCTGAGTCTGAGTCCACAATAATCGACTAGGGTCATGTCCTAATGGAGTTCATGGTCCAATGTTGCATACTCCTTCATGTACTTTGCAATGTCCTCCACTTGAGTAGGCAACCTCTGTTCTATCGGTTGTTGTGATGCTGCTGGGGGTGCCCCTTGGAAACTGGGGAACAATGGTCTGGGAATTCTACTCGAAGAGGTGTATGTGTGAGTAGGAGACTGGGGTCTACTTCCTACCCTTGCGTTCCCATGTGCTGTAGGTGGGGCTTGTGTTCCTGAGGTTCCCACTATAGCCAATCTATCATCCATCTGGACCAAGGATTGAGTCATGGCCAGCTGAATGACTACCAGATTGTTGAGTACCTGCATGAAGGCTTCCTTTGGGTCCATGGGGGCCTTACCACTACCTTCTGGTCTCTCATATTTGTCTCCTAACATCCTCTCTGCCTCATGCTCTACCCTTCTCTCTACTTCCCTCTATGCCTCTTCCTCCGAGCTGGGAGGAAAAGGGGGAAAATTAGGTCTATGTCTTCCCTCCTTCCGTCTATTGTAAGTGACATATTCGTCACCTATGTTCTCACGCCCCCTTGGATCCTTTGCTGCACTCATCATATTTAGTCATAGACGGGAAGGACTAAAGGTTTGATACCACTGTAATGTTCTTGACTTGGCTAGTCTAGGAATATTTGCTAATGTGTGTGTATGATTAATTGTTTACAACATATATATTGAGTATACAAATGGTAAATGAGACAAAATATTGTAAATCATATATATATGATATATCTGGAGTACAATGTCGAATACGGCTGACAATAAAATAAATCACTTGACTAGATCAATGAAAAAAGGATATTATCCAGAGTACAATAATCAAACTAAAATGATAATACCTGATGATAGAAGAACAATACGAGATCGATGGATGATCTGCAAACTATGGAAGCTCACACGGTAACTACTGCAAGTCTGAAAAGTTTTCCTTGGTGGCTAAATCTCTCAGATTGGTCTGGAAACTATCCCAAATAGTGCACCTTACTGACCCTCTTAGTCCTGGTGATTGAATGATCCCTCTGCTGGTGTGTCTGGAACCTGGATGGATCCCATTGGGGGAATGCGCCCCTCTACTGATGGAAAATGATTCCCTAGTGATTCCACCATCAGAATCTGTTGAGATGTGTCTCAAACTTATTTCCCTGGCCTACTATGAAATGGTTCAGAAGGGTTTCCCTGGATCTCATTTGATGATCGCTCAGGAACCCTTAATGTGTCCTCCCAAAGTGTCGCACTCCCAATGTATGGAAAATGCATCCCTGATGATTCCACCATCATAATTTGACGAGAAACTAGGAAAAAGATGCGTATGGCCTGCCTCTCAAATGCGTCAGAGGGGAATATCTGAAATCTCCATCAATGGGACAAGTCAATCCACTAAACCTCCTTAGAAGTTACACCCTCTCTTTGAACAAGTGTGCCCCTACTGCTGAATCCTATAAAAATTCTTCTGAAGAATGATGGAATACCTGTGTGATATCCCCTGTGACTAGCGTGTGTCTCTCAACACAAAAATCATCCACTGGTGTATTCCTTTTGGAATCCATTGAGATACCTCTCGCGAGATGTGCCTTTCTCCTCGATGACAAGTCAAAATCTGCATAATGATGAATTAGGTCGTTGTACATTCTCTTATAGATGTCTGAAACCCTGATTTGTTGTTGACTTCTAATTTTATCTCATATGTTCTATTTTTATCTCAAGTTGGATTAAAAGTGCTTTTAGCCACTTTTAGCTCAACATCACTTTCTGATTATAAAACCTTTGACTGGGATGACCTCTAGTAACCCTGTTTACCCATTTTTGGCCATGGCTATAGTCTAACGGGGTTGTTTATACCATTGATCCTCCTCTCTGGAGCTCCTATTTGGAAAGGGACATTATATAAACCAACTCAGGGACTTGACCCTGTGACCTCTTACTTGTAACCCTATTCACAACACTCAACCACTCGAAGTAACCCACTAGGTCTCTCTCTCTGTACACACACACACACACACACACACACATTTAAAAAAAATATTAAAATACAATTTTGAAAAAAAATATCTTTGAGGAGGGTTGATTGCTGAAATCAACCCCCAAATCCTCACCATTTTTTCCGATACAC
>SNQJ01S0084776.1:0-20355 GCA_010110895.2 Picea sitchensis
CTCCATTGTTGAATTCCACCCCCCATGGGTGAAGAAACCCCCAACGGAAGGATGAGATAAAACTGATAATTGAGTAGACCACGGAACCACCAGAGCTTGATTTTTCGTTTTCTCCAAAAAACCCTCTGGTAGAACGCCGCCATGATCATTTGCGTCCTTATCAGAATCTAACAGACCTGGACGGACTACCCACAGGAAAGTCTGCTCGCTTTCCAATAAACCCATCGCTATCTCTCCCACTTGAGTTTTGGACATGCGAGCCATGCTTCCGAAGGAAACGTAGAGAACGGACGATCTGGCCTTCGAATCCAGCCACTTCGAACAATCCGTTTCCTCCCACAGACTTAATGACGTGGGATTCATTGACATCTCCTTATACTTGCACTCGGCTTCAAGATAAACTGATGGAAGAAACGGGCCGAGTGAGTAGATGGGAGCTGCTGTTTCTCGAACTGCATCGGTTGCTTCTCTTTCGAGTTCATAGACTGTGTTTCCGATAACCCACTCTGTCTCCTCTAGTAAAGGGAGCTGTTGCACAACAAGTCTATGGAGGTCACTAGACGTGTCTCCTATCTGGATATCTGAAGGCAGATCTTCGGGCTGCAATGGAGGAAGACCCGGAATGTAGTCAATCGTGTCCTTGGGATCTGTAAAAAGAAAGACGTTGCTCGTTATATTTCAAAACACCTAAATCAACTTTCAATTCAAAAGGGAGGAGAAAGAGTGCACCTTCTTTTCTAGGCGGAAAGTGACCGTTGGAAATAATCATGGAGAGATGTCTGTAGATGGTATATACACTCACAGACTGCGACCAGAATGCGACGAAAGGAAGCTCAAATTTCTTGGCGACAAGAAACGTCCAACTAAGAAAGGAGCTGCCGATAATACACGAGAACAGGGGCTTGCAAGCTTCTGTGTCGAGGTGATTTTGTATCAGATCTTCAGCAGAATCTCTCATTTCGTTCATTATACATCGGTAAACTTCCGAAGGATTGGCTGCTCGGTTAAAATCCAGCGGTAGACCGTCTGATACCTGCGCGAAACGAATGCTTGAATTCCGTCCAACTGAAATCCCGTCGTGATAACTGCGGGATTTCATCATTTTGGAATGATTGGATTCCGTGTTCACGAACGTGACAAGAATGCCTTTGGAAGAAAGCATCTCAGAGAGTCGTATCAGCGGAGTTATGTGGCCCTGAACTGGGTATGGTATAACTAAAACATGGGGAGCCATAGTCACCTGCAGAAGAAGATTAGCTCTTTGCTTCTGAAATTAGAACAGGGATGCATTCGCCCCTCTCGCTGACGAAGTTTAAATGAAAGATTATCGAAATAGAGTGCCGAAAGTGACGGGAGAAAAATCTCTGACCAAGTCTTCACTGAAACATTATTGAGATGGAATGCTCAACCGAACGGTGAGTGGTGGAATCTCGAGGTTTATGATGTCATATCTTACGCAAATGAAGAGCAGAAGGCACGCCTTCGCTGCACTCCATGTATTTGCTCTTCTCGTAGAGATATGGTAGCACATCGAAGAGCAGTGATGTACAGGGTATCTACATGATTAACCCTTCGATAGTGAAATGAAGTTGACAGAACGAGTAAGCTAATTAGGGAGTAATCTTAATCTTTTTCAGTCAATTTTTTTAAATGAATTTGATCAGATTTTCAGGGGTAATCTGAGTTTAGTATGGATGAAAATTTTATGTATTTAAAAATTTTATCGAGGTTTTGTCCCATTTTAAACCAATCCTTCTAAATCTACCAAAAATTCAAAACTACATCCCAAAAAAGTCACTAAAATTAAACTTCTAAATCAACTAAAAATTCAAAACTGCATCCAAAAAACCATCACTAAAAAATAACTAAAAAAAAAAATTACTCCCAAATTAATCCACTGCAAAAATGCAAGATGAAAATTATTAAACCAATTGTCATTTTCCCGGAAACAATTTGTCATTCATCTAGAAACCATGAATTGATGGGGCCACTTCAACATACTTTCGACCGTGCGAAAACCTTGAACTGAAATTTAATACAATTTCAATGGAAGAGTTTGCCATATCCATCCACCTATATATTTACTGAAAGTTTATATAATTTAATCGCTTAACAGTGACACAATTTTATACAAAATTATATATACAGTAGTAAAATATACATTTCAACTCAACAATCTTACAATTCCATGATTAATTATACAAATTCTCTCTCACGATATATAGTCAGTACTCAACAACATATCCAAATTACAATCACATAGTAAAAAGATCATATTTTATTTTCATAAAAAAAAATATTTTTTTTCATTTTTCCATATGCAATGATATATCTAAATTAATATACTCCATATATCTACATATTTAAACTATTATCATATCCAAAATATAATCATATTTTTATAATAGAATTTTTATTTTTATTTTTTTCATATAAAATAATATCGGAATATGATATCCAAATTAGTATACTCCACATATCTAGATATCTAAACTAGTATATTTATAACTAAATTAATATACTCCACATATCTAAAACTAGTATATTATTGAAATAAGAATATTCAAATAATGTTTTCATCTTAATGTTATTAATAAAAATCATTAATACTACATATCCAAATTACAATCACATATTATAAAAAAAAATCACATATTTTATTTTCATAATCATTTTTTTTCCCTTTTGTCCATATGCAATGATATATCTAAATTAGTATACTCACATATCCAAATTACAATCACGTATTATAAAAAAGTCATTTTTTTTTTTCATATACAATGATATATTTAAATTAATATACTCTTTATATTTAAATATCTAAACTATTATCATATCCAAATTCTAATCACATGTTATAAAAAAATTACATATTGTATTTTTATAATGATTTTTTTTTTTTCCATATGAAATGATATTTAAATTAGTATACTCCACATATCTAGATATCTAAACTAGTATATTCTTGAACGAATAGGAATGCTTAAATAATTTTTTCAATCTTAATGTTATTAATAAAGATTATAAATATATTATAATTATAAATATTTTATTTTAAAATTGGTGGTAGTCTCTATTTAAGATTTTTTGTCCAAACATGTAATGCCACATATATTTTTGGTCTTAGGCATTTAAAAATTCAATTTTAGTCATTTTAGTCATTCATTGCTTAGTAACTATTTGGATTCACTCACATAGACATTTGAGACATGTATATCTAGACTTAATTATGTGTTGCATAATATTATTTTTACTGTGATATTGATTCGCAATTCTATATGCAAAATTGAAAATGCAACAACATATTAGACTAGAACACAAGAATAAAATGTTACACAATACAAAAATAAGCAGAGAATGAAAGAGAAAAACCATTGGAAGTAAGAAGTAAATGACCATTAGTTGTATTTAAGCAAGAATACACCCTTTTTAACAAATTGGGCAATTTTTGTTTACAACCACAACAAGAAACTTGCTACTTTTATCTATGGTTGAAACGCGTTGTTTCACTTTTTATTAATTAACTCTCTGACGAACTAACACGTTAATTAATTATTTATTAGGAAAAACCATGCTTAACTCGATTGGCGAGGGAATATTACAATAGTAATTACTAACAATATGATAATTCTCTTCTACTGGTTGGCGAAGGAAGGTGAACGTCCTTCTTGGTGGCCCAATTCCTCCCAGTTTAGATACGGAAGCATCCTCGCTTTTGCCAGCAAATGAAGAAATTTTCACTGCATTCTCTCCAATGCTTTCTCGAATTGTGTTGAGATCATAACTCAGTGGGCGCAGCTGATAATGTTTTCCTATGAATCAGTGCTTGTCCCGCAAGAGCCACACACGAGCTTCCAGGTGAAAGAACAATGTCGTGTGAATTTTATGAGGCCTTTGTTTTGCACTCTCTAGTGTAGCTTCTAATGCAACGACTACTTGAATATGTCACTAAGCGAAAGTGTGTGTAGAAAATTAAGATGAGTTTTGTTCTTGTTGTTGATGTGCAGACCCTGAAAGAGTGAGAGTAAGGGGCATCTTGACCATATACTCATCCACTCGGCACTGATCTGCTAGAGCTTCATTATCTTCCTCCACAATTACTTTAAATACAAGCTCCCTTGAAGAACAACGGGTGTTTCCAACACCTCCTATCTGATTAATTGCCCCAACTAAGAAGGGATGCCTCTACAAATGATTTAGCCCTGTTATATTTCTTTTTTAATATTTTATCTTTCTTGAAGCTTTATCAATAATCTCTTTGGAAAAAGAGGAACTGGAAGGAAAAGTGCTATAATATGTTGGAAATTGTGTTGGAGTGCATAGCCTGTTGGGGGATACTACCAGAACAAAAACCTGCTTTTCCATAAGAAATGTTGGAGATGCACAAGGAAAAGATAAAGGTGGAGTAGGGCATGAATTCAGAAGTTGGTTAGGTTGGCGTGCTATCACATCAGCCTCTTGGGGAGTGAGATAGTATGAAGGAACATTGGGAAAAGAGGCTTATGGAAGGATATCAATGGTGTTCTCAATAGAGAAAGAGGAGGGCAGTATCGTGGGCTAGGGGAAGGAATTAACAACTTCCGGGAGCAGGGGAGCCATGTCCTGAGGTGTTGGGTTGGTCAGATGGTTTGGTTTAATGCGGTGAACCAAACATAAGGAAAAACATTTGTTCAAAGTTACGTGCTTAATGGCCACTTTTCCGGTCAGAGGTTGTGTGGAGTGAGGAGTAGAGGAGCTAAGTGCACAGGTGCGTACCTCATGTTGCAGGTGGTATTTATGGAGTTTGGCATGATAAACAACATTCTAGGACTGTTGGTATGGGAGTGTAAGTAACAGGTCAACACAATTTGTGGTATTTCTCAAGATTATAGTTAGAAAGACTGTGCATTTAATTATCAATCTGGGGCTCATATGGAACTTGTGAACTGTCGTGCACTGTATATTTAGGAATAATTATTATTTATATGTGTTATAGTCATAGTGTCAATGATTACCTTTGGAGGGAGAGTATGCACAATTCACAAACTTGGCAAGGTTCTAAATCTATTTGCAGGAAATAAAATTCACACGTTCTGAAAAGGAAACAAACATGCTAGAAAATGAAACACACCAGCTGTAGGTACCAGGAGTATGAATAAACTCTCCCAAAGCAACCCCGAAAATCTAATTCTGGGAACACACACTCCGTTGAAAATAAACAGACAGGATGTAAGTATGAGGAATATGAATCAAATGTCTCCCGAAGCAACCCCAACAATCTAATTCTAGGAACACACACTTGCTTGAAAAGAAACACACAAGTTGCAGGTATTTGGAGTATGAATCAAGTATCTCCTAAAGCGACCCCAAATATGTGTTGAAAGAAAATCTATTAACTAATCGCAAGGAATGCAAATATTAATCTAGATCGCATAGAAGAAAATAAATTATTCTAATCCTTACCAAGATGATCATTTATATTACTCTGACTAACAAATGCAATCATTGTGTTAAGCACATTTATTCAAAATGCACAGGAATGCAAACTAAATATGAAATTTAATGGGAATGAATAAAAAAATGCAATTCTATGTAAATAATCAGTTGCGTAATTTAAATAACAATTAATGATTAAACATGCTGTGATTTCAATAAATCTAATGAACAAATTAATTAATTAAATAAATCAGTCTACTATAAATCTCCAAAATAAATTAAATCAATTAGATCACATGCTCTAGAAACTATAAGTCTATAATTAAAATAAATTATCAATATAAATTATTTCATTATCATTCGTACATTCCTCTAAGAGCCCCTCTAGAATAATGGAGAGAGCGATCTCTTTTATACATAAATTTAATGGAAAATAGAAATTATGAGTATCTAAATAAACTCACTTATGGATTTAATAAATCTATAGTGATTACAAGATCTTTCGCTAAAAAATAGCAAATAATAGATAACTTCCAATATCTTTTGCTAACAATTAGAAAATAATAAATAACTCCAAGATCTTTTGCTAAATAAATCCAAAAAAAAATTCCCAAGAATTCCAAGATTCTTGGTTAACCACTCAAACTAATATTTTGTCTTGAAATCACAAAATTATCTTCATATCTTTAATTTGCTTGGATTAACATTATTAATGCATGGATCCATAATTGTCACGTAGAGTAGTAACAACAGGGCTCATGGTTCCAATGGCTCAAGGTTACGATGTTGAATCACGATTATGATGGATAAAGGTTTTTGGATGTGTTACAGTGCATAATAGTTCTGCGACAAGTTGCAACAATTGTTGTAAGGAGTTGCAAAAATGAGTTGTAGCGCAGAATAGTTCCCAGNCAATTTGCAACAATCAATGTAAGGAGTTGCAACAATGAGTTGCAGTGTATAATAGTTATCCGGTGAGTTGCAACAATTGTGTGGGAATTGCAACAATTGTGTGGGAGTTTCAACAACTGCATGGGAGTTGCAGCAACCGAGTTGCAGTAGTTGTGTTACAACACTCCAGAGTTGTAACAATTTTCCACCCATAGTTGTAGCAACTATCGAGCCAAAGTTGCATCAGTTGTGTTGTGACACTCCAAAGTTGTAGCAACTATCGAGCCAGAGTTACAACAATTTTTTTGCAACACTCTAGAGTTGCAGTAGTTGTCGAGCCAGATTTGCAACACTCCATATTTGCAAGATTTGTCGAGTTAGAGTTGCATCACTCCAAAGTTGCAACAACTAGAAGTAGATATTTTCAATAGTGGGAACCAAAATACATCCTATGGTGATATCACAATCTACAAAACAACGTTTCTTACACATCATATTTGCAAATTAACTTAAAGATAAATGAAAATACGATATTTTCTAATGTTTAATAATAAATTAATGTGAAGTACTAAAGAAGTGTAATGTAAACACTTTAAGTCTAAATCCTTCACAATAATGGATTGACACATGTCTAGGTAAGAGAAAAGCGGTTAAAAGTAAGGAAAAGATACTATAAAAAGATATGATTCCTAGAGCCCATCATCTCCCCCAAACTGAAAATGTTGCATGTCCTCATGTAACCCAATACCTCTATATTAGCCAAACTACAGGGACATTTTTTTTTCAATTGTATACCCTCCTCTGTTGTTAACATTTTTTTTTCATTTAGTCTTTAATAATTTCCTTTCTATGGGTTGTCAAGAACCATCCTTCAAAATCATCATTAGCATCCTGAAACAATTCTAGAAAGCTTGCAATAAATATGATGGAGTTGCAACAAACCTACACAGGGAGTTGTAGCAAACCCACACAGGGAGTTGCAACAAACCCACACAGGGAGTTGAAGTTGATTTGAAAAAATGTTATTTCATGTAGAGGGTACTCTGAATTAAGGATATTTTTGGTGGTTGTGTTTATCCCAATTTAATGTATATGTCCATGGAAAATCACAATGATCTGATTCACGACCCTCAATATATAAGAAAATAAGTTGTTGCAGGTGAGTTGCAGCAAGAGTGTTGTAGTATTAGCAACAATCCTCTTTATAAATTTTATTTCAAATTTGTTATGGAATAATTTCGTTGGGGACAGGTGACTATCTCCTTGGATTCTAGACCCCTAATACCAAGACAGAAAGATACAAATGACACTAACATCCCTTTGAGATTTGTCTAACTAACCAAATAGAGATAAGGAAAAAAGGTGATCGTACCTATTTCTAATGTTTGTTCTCATTGCTCCAATGCGAGATTGATGTCCAAACTCTTTCACACAACTTGTTACCTGCAAGACTATGGACATCAAAGGAAAACAAGGAAACTCCTACTCTACCATATTGAATTAAACAAATTCATCTATAATAGACAAGCATATGTGAGATACACAAAATAGAAGGGAATACACCAAGTATATTGATGAGAAATTGAAAGTAACACTTACAATCATGGATGGTATTGAAACAACTTCTCCAAATCCTCTTCGTCCAACCCCTTTCTCGAAATATCCATGATCAGAATGACAATACTTTTGTTGATTATTTTCCTCCTTTGTTCACCATGAGAATTCCTCCATTTATAGGTTTTGAGAGGCTCAAACATCTTGGTTATATTTTTTATTAGTTGAGGATATGACTCCATCAATTGTGGCATCTCCCTTACATGCATCCTAAGGGTTAGATTCAATCCAAACCAACTCGACTCATCTCTAGTTGTCCTTAGAGAAAAGGGGGATTTCTTCTCATGATTTTCTCAACCAATCGACGCTTCTTCACAATGGGAAACAAAGTGCTACAACTCTCCCTGCTAGATAGACAGAGAGCGCTAGCGCTCCCTGCATATGAGTAGGGAAGCGTTGATATTCCAAACATTTGTGAAGACGACCAGTTCTCATAGAAAAACATTGTGTTTCACCTGTCAAATGATGTGGCTTCTTCTTCCAACATGTTATAGAGGATGTATCAAGTGTTTCCATGGTGTCGTTCACAATGCGACACATGAAGAATGAAAATGCGACATTTACGACACTTGTGACAAAAGTGCGACACTTGTGATAATGAAAATGTGACAATATCAAAGTGAGGAATTTTGACGTGTAACAAAATTACAAACAACTTTTCTGTGAAATATTGAAATAGTTCTTGTCCTATTTTATTGCTTCTCCTGACCAAAAAACATGACCATTTGATGCACATATCTCAACATATAAACAAATCAATTTATGCACATAATGTAAAAAAACAGTAACAACAATAGTATTAAAACCAGAATAGCAACAATAAATCATAACTCATGACACAAACTCTACACATGGGATATGATCTACTTGGAAGATATGCTACTCAAAATCATATTTTAATGTAGTGTGTCTACAAATTCTCACGAATCAAGCAATAAAGATATGGTATTAGTAAATGTTGGTTGTCCCTTTCAACTATTTTTTTTTTTGTTGTAGGTTTTTGTGGAGAAAAAACAATACCTTATGTTTCTTTTATTGTTGGTTATTGTGTGGTAGAAACAAGGCCTTTTTTTCTCTTACAACTAGTTCTTGTGTGGTAACATCAAGGTCTTTTATTTTTCTTATTGTTGGTTCCTGTATAACAACATCAAGGCCTTTTATTATTGGAAATGTTGAAGCCTCGTCATGCATGGATATTGAAGTGGAGATGGATCAGATGGTGAATGAATGTTATGGAATGTAAAGGTGATTGTATTCCCCCCAAAACTAAAGAGATTGTCCACCCTAGATAAATGGAAAGACATGAGAAAGTAGGACATATGCCTAAGTGTCTTTCCAAATAAAAAATCCATAACATCTAATGAAATTAGTTTAAATAAAATAAAACAAAGCATACATGCACTTACCTAAGAAGTCCATATTGTTTAAAAAAATATTCTGAGAGGCAAGAGATCTTATATAGTCCACCATAATGTAATAGAGTTTGTAAGAAAGAGTAGTGTGGATCTTGGAACTTTGGAGAAAAATATGAGTTGTAGACTAAGATCTAGAACAACCTTCTGATGGAGAAATGAAACTTGGAGGTATTTATTTAGAGATAAACCTTGATGGAAATGTTTATTTCTTATTTTATTTGCAAACCTTTCCCTCCAACAAGATGGTTTTCCAACAAGATCTGTCTAACAACCCCCATAGGGTTTTCATAGTCAAGAATTTTTATTTCCAAGGAATTCCCACTAGAAAGTTGGTTTTCAAGAATTCCAAGGGTTGATGGCGCCTGAGACAAGTTTTCACCATCAAATTTATTAAGGAAGGGAATATGATAACAAGGTGACTCAACATTGTAAGTGAGCCAAGTCACTTTATTGCATGGGTTAGGGATGGTTGGAGCAGGAAGTAGGAATTGATGAGGATGAATTTGTGACTTAATAATAGTGGAAAATTTTGATATTCAAGGGAAACCACATAAAACATGAATGATCTTCAACATGAATTAGGCATACCATGGTACTGATGAATGAGAACAATAAATACTAAGTCTTGTGAAAGGCTTAATTTGCAACAAGGATGTGGAAAACATGGTGATGGATCTTGATTTCTAGGGTATTGACCTTCTCTTTATATTCAAATCAATTCTCCATTTGTATTTTTCTTTGATCCATATGCAACTTTGATGGAAAAATTGGAGAAGTAGTGAAACAATAAGGAAAGGATAGAAATATCATGTAGTAGAATTGTAACAACACCATGTAGCAACATGTAGTGGCACTATAACAACATCATTATAGACAACTATAGGCTTAGAAATGGATATGAAGGATGTCTAGATGTTATTCCCATTTTTTCATGAAATTTTGTCTTCAAGAATAACTTGTGCATGAATTTACTTCCTTAATCTTCCTAGTACCTGCAAAAACATTAGCACTTACCTGCAATAAAAAATGAGATCATGGAATAAGTAAGGTGATAAATCTCTCTTCATCCAATAAATACACAAAAACATGACAAATAATGCTCATGAAACAAATCTGAGGTATAATAAGAAAAGAAAAATTCACTTTTTACTTGTTAAGTGTTGGCTAGTGAGACTACCCAATGGTATTTTGTTGATAAAATATTTGTTCAAGTCCAGATCGAAGAGATTACAAATCCAAATGAAACTAAATTCATATTTCTATCTCCAGTAGAATAAATTTTTAAAAATTCCATAAGATGCTATGCCAAATCTGCTTAAGAACAATCTGCAAGGCATAGTTGTTTTCGAATTCTTGCCTAAACCAAGAATTACTATTTTGCATATAATGTTTTCATTTAATAATGGATCAACGTGATTCCAATTGGATATGAAATAATAATAATGTGTGCACCCCTAGTAGAAACAGGTTTTGAAGAAAATAATAATTGATGGGTCAAATATGTCAATGAACAACTTATGAACAAAGTTTCATGGGTACATATTTAAGACATGAAGCTAGTATTTTAGGAATAACATTCTCATACGATATCATAATGAAGTGATTACACTTGCATTATAAAATATATTCACAAGAGAATATACTATAGAAACAATTTGCAATATATATCCATTAGGTCTCCCAAAAACTGACTATCCCAACTCTGCCCTGAAATTTCCTGTTTGACACCTAGTATGTATTTTGGAAACAATTTGTTCGTTTGATATCCAAATTGAAAAATTCAAGATGGGTTAGGAAATATATTTCAAGGGATAATTTATGTAGAAACAAGTTTTGAAAATGATCCCATATGATCCCAAAAAACAAGAATGTCCCAGCTTTGTTTTTCGTAAGGTCAATGATTTAATTTCCACAAAAAGTCCATTCAAGAAGATATTTATTCCAAATGGCGATCTAGGTATGAGTGATTCATTTTTTTTAGCCATGTAATCCTTAATTTAAAACACACTCACACCAAAAATTGTAGATTTGTAGAAAATGAGAAAAGTATACACCCAAAATCCAAAAGTAAAGGGAGATCAAGTATCTTGTTCAAAAAAATGTGGTGATGAGAGTGATACAATGAGAACATGACATAACCGCCATGGGAATTTGAGAGAATCCCATTGATTGTCTCATTATACATGAAATAAATTCCACATTTTGTTTATGAAATTGGGATTCTTGTATGATGAGGGTTGTGAAAATTTGAATGACAACTACAACCATCATCAAGTTATTGACCAATCATGTATTTTTCATTATGATTAAGACCAAAGAGACCATGTATGGGTAGAATAAATCAATGATGAAAAATAAAGGTTAAATAGGTAGAATGGGAGGTAAACAAGATGATAGAAAAAAAGGATGCCATAAATAAGATGAGGAAGAGAAATGATGTAAGAGACAAGAGGGGAAGAAAGATAAAGTGGAGAATATGGAAAGAGTGAAAACAATAAAATATTGGACATGGATGGACTAGGAAGAAGATGAAATTAAGAACCCAATCAACCCATGAAATTTTATATTATGATTTAAATAATGGAAATTAACCATACCTAATAATCAATCTTGAAGGCTTCTAATTCCCTTGCACTTTCTTCAGTAAAATTCTCATTCACCAATGTCGTCTTCCTCTTCCCAACATCCTCAAGAATTCATATTGATCCTTTGGCATTTACTCTAATTGGTCTCCATGCTAACAAGAGTATTTATCATTGGGTGAGCTAGACTTTTGCATTTTTTTCCTCTATTTCTTTCCATTGTACCACTTGATCAGTATTTTTGGTGCATCCATCGTTGTCCCAATTGGTGTAACAACAACACAAAATAGTGACATGAATCCACTATACTTGAAGTTGTGACAATGGTCAACCATGGGTGTCACAAAAAAATTCAACCATCGATGTTGCAGTATCACATCCATTGTTGAAACAACACGACCAATGTTGCAGCAGTCATGGTATCACATGTAACCTACTTTAACCTACTTGTTGACTTGCAAAAGAGATTAGTACGATGACTGGCTCTTACTGCATTGGGTGTTTTTTGGGCTCTTTCATTTTATTATACAATTATAAAAATTAAATATACCTCACAAGATTAAAGGAAATAAATACTAGAAAACATTTTAAATGCACACTTATCAACAAAAAAAAAATAGACAAAATTGATACTAGAAGGAATATTGCACCATTGACAACTCCTCGACAATGACACTAAAAATTAAGGTTCTTTTTAATCACCTCCCTAAATTATCAAGAATATATTTATAAATATTGTGCATTTAATTATCAATATGGGGATCGTATGAAACTTGTGAACTATTGTGCACTGTATATGTTGGAACAACTATTATTTCTATGTGTTGTAGTCATAGTGTCAATGATTAACTTTGCAAGGAGAGTATGGAAAGTTCACAAACTTGGAAAGGTTCTAAAGCTATTTGAAGGAAATAAATTCACACGTTCCGAAAAGGAAACAAACATGTTGGAAAATGAAAAACATCAGTTGTAGGTATAAATAGTATGAATCAATTGTCTCCTGAAGCAAGCCCAACAATCTAATTCTAAGAACACACACTTTCTTGAAAATAAACACATAGGTTGCAAGTATTCGGATTATGAATCAACTGTCTCCTGAAACAACCCCAACAATCTAATTCTAGCAACACACACTTTCTTGAAAAGAAACACACATGTTGTGGGTATCAAAAGTATGTGTTAGCTCCTAGAGTTTTCTCTTGACTGCAATAGAGAAAAGCCTAGGAACCTCAAAATATAATATTTTTTGTTTTGGTTGGTGGATCAAGTAATTGGGATTGGGATATATAAGTCAAGGATAACTCTCAAAATCATCTACTACATCTCATGGATTGAAGGAAAATGAGATCAATATTCAGACACTTTGAATCAAATAAGTGAAAGAGGGAAGAAACGAGAAGAACATATCTAAAGATATCAATCTCACAAGTTGTTCAATTAATACATTCACAAGTTTGAATATTCTATAACCAGAAAAGATTTCCAATTATGAACTGAAATATTTGAATGAAACTTATGAAATATAGGCAATCACAAGAAGGATTTATTGTTCAAGAATCTATAATTCATAGGCCATTAATGTATGCTACATAAATAATCATCTCATTCAATAAAGAAAGAAAAAGGTAATGAACACGGGAGACACAATATGATATTGAAATCAGAGGATTTCTTTAGTAATGAAAGTTATTCATTAATTCTACAGTTCTACATATAAGATATATCTTTACAACCAATTGCCTAAACCCAAAACTCAAACCTCTCTTCAACTTTCATTTTGTCTTTTATATATACAAAATCAATTGAAAAATAGATCTAAGATCCAAAATTAATGGATCAGAATCTAACTTAAAAATAGAAATAGTATCTATTAATATCATCATCGGATTTCCTGATTTAGAGCATGAAATCTGATTTTCAGTTCCAGATCCACTTTTTAAGCTTTCCTTTTGACCATCTCATATCTTATATCTTAATCTTGTACTTGTATCATAGCAGAATTTAGAAGGTAGATAAACATACAATTGAGGGTTGTCAAAAGGATGAACTACTTTCTAGATATGTTGCATATTTAGAATTCACAAAATAATGAGAAATTGTCATTCTTAGAAGTTCTGGTAGCATTTTTTAATTTTCTTGTATAGAAGTCACTACTAAAAGTTCATTCTTTAAAATTTTGAACCACCTGCTAGAGACACATCCAAAATTACCTTTTTCTATTGATGAAATCCCTTGATAACATTTGGTACTTACCATTTGAAGTCTTTGTACTTCTCCTTATAAAGTATGTTGGATAGCTTCTGCAAGTAATTTGAGATTGTCCCTATTTTGATTTCTGTGTTTCTCTTATAGCCACTTTCTTTTCAATTGCACGCCCTATCTAAACAACTTACCATTCTTTTGGTATATATTCTGAGCCCAATCACACAAATTATTATGTTTGATAGCTAGTTTGTCCTTCTTTTTCATAACCTTTTTACTCTCCTTTTTCATGATCTTTCTACTCTGCTTTTTCAACATAACATTCTCATGTCTGAGGTGCTTGATCAAGCTCTTAAAAATCTTCATTTTCTTCTAAAAGCTTATATATCTTATTTTCCCCATTGTCGTGTGGTTGTGTTGTTGTGACTAGTTCTTGTACTCGCATTTGAGAGAGTCGTATCAGTGGAGTTATGTGGCCCTGAACTGGGTATGGTATAATAAAAACATGGGGAGCCATAGTTAGCAGCAAATAACAATTAGCTCTTTTCTTGTGAAATTAGAACAGGGATGCATTTTCCCCCTAGCTGACGAAGTTTAAATGAAAGATTATCGAAATACGGGGCCAAAAGTGATGGTAGAAAAATATCTAACAGAGTCTTCACTGAAACATTATTTAGATGGAATGATGAGTGGTGGAATCTCGAGGTTTATGATGTCATATCTTACGCAAATGAAGAGCATAAGCGCAATTTGGCACACCTTTGCTGCACTCCATGTATTTTCTCTTCTCATAGGAATATGGTAGCACATCGAAGAGAAGTGGTGTACAATGTATCTAAATGATTAACCCTTTGATAGTGAAATGAATTTGACGTGTGACAGAATGAAGAAAAAATGCAAGATGGAGGTTATTAGGCCAACTGTCAATTTTATAATGGAATTTTTCATCATTTTTCCATATGAAATGATGTCTAAATTAGTATACTCCACATATCTAGATATCTAATATCTAGATATCTAAACTAGTATATTTATAACTACTATCATATTCAAAATAAAATCATATTTTTATAATGGAATTTTTTTTCATTTTTCCATATGAAATGATATATAAATTAGTATACTCCACATATCTAGATATCTAAACTAGTATATTTATATTTAAATTAGTATACTCCACATATCTAGATATCTAAACTAGTATATTCTTTAACGAATAAAAATGTTCAAATAATGTTTTCATCTTAATGTTATTAATAAAAATCATAAATACCACATATCAAAATTACAATCACATATTTTATTTTCATAATCATCTATTTTTTTTGTTTTTTCCACATGCAATGATACATATAAATTAGTATACTCCATATATATACATATCTAAACTACTAACATATCCAAATTATAATCACATGCTATAAAAAAATTACATATTTTATTTTTATAATGGATTTTTTTTTTTCATTTTTCCATATGGAATGATATCTAAATTAGTATACTCCACATATCTAGATATGTAAACTAGTATATTCTTGAATGAATATGAATGTTTAAATAATGTTTTCATCTTGATGTTATTAATAAAAAATATAAATATATTATAATTATAATTATTTTATTAAAAAATTGGTGGTAGCCTCTACTTAAGATTTTTTATCTAAACATCTAATGCCACATATATTTTTGGTCTTAGATGGTTAAAACTTCAATTTTAGTCATCTTAGTCATTCATTGCTTAGTAACTATTTGAATTTAGTTAGACTGATGTGTATATCTAGACTTAGCACACAAGAATAAAATATTGCACGATGCAAAAATACGTAGAGAATGAAAGAGAAAAACCATTGGAAGTAAGAAGTAAATGACCATTAATTGTATTTAAGAAAGAATACACCATTTTTAACAAATTGGGCAATTTTTGTTTACAACAACAACACGAGACTTGCTACTTTTATTTATGGCTGAAAAGAATTGTTTCACTTTTTATTAATTAACTGTCTGATGAACTAACATGCTAGCTAATTATTTATTAGGAAAAACCATGCTCAATTGGATTGGAGAGGGAAGATTACAATAGTAATTACTAACAATATGAAAATTCTCTCCTACGGGTTGGCAAAGGAAGGTGAATGCCCTTCCTGGTGACCCAATTCCTCCCTATTTAGATACAGAAGCATCCCCGCTTCTACCAGCAAATGAAGAAATTTTCACTGCATTCTCTCCAATGCTTTCTTGAACTATGTCGAGATCATATCTGAGTGGGATCAACTGATAATGTTTTCCTCTGAATCAGTGCATGTCCCACAAGAACCACACGTGAGCTTCCAGGTGAAAGAAAAATGTCATGTGAATTTTATGAGGCCTCTATTTTGCATGCTCTGGTGTAGCTGCTAATGTAGCAGCTACTTGAATACTGAGTGAAATTGTGCGTAGAAAATTGAGATGCGTTTTGCTCTTGTTTTTTATGTGTAGACCCTGAAAGAGTGAGAGTAAGGGGCATCGTAACCATATACTCATCCACTCGGAACTGATCAGTTAGAGATTCATTATCTTCCTCAACACTTCCTTTAAATACAAGCTCCCTTGAAGAACAACGGGTGTGTCCAACACATCCTATCTGATTAACTTCTCCAACTAAGAAGGGGTGCATCTACAAATGATTTAGCCCCACTATACTTCTTTTGTAATATTTTATTTTTCCTGAAGCTTTATCAATAATCTATTTGGAAAAAGAGGAACTGCCAGGAAAAGTGTTATGATATGTTGGAACTTGTGATGGAGTACATAGCCTGTTGGGGGAGACTACCAAAACAAAAACCTACTTTTCCATAAGAAATGTTGGAGATGGACAAGGAAAATATGAACGTGGAGTAGGGCTTGAATTTAGAAGTTGGTTAGGCTGGCATGTTATCACATCATCCTCTTGGGTAGCGAGATAGTATGAAGGAACATTGGGAAAAGAGACTTTCGGAAGGAGGTCAATGGTGTTCTCAATAGAGCAAGAGGAGGGTAGTATTGTGGGTTGGGGGAAGGCATTAACAACCTATGGGAGTGGGGGAGCCATGTCCTAAGGTGTTGGGCTGGTCATATGGTTTTGTTTAATGTGGTGAACCAAACATAAGGAACCATATTTGTTCAGATTTACTTGGTTAATGGCCACTTTTCCGTTCAGAGGTTGTGTGGAGTGAGGAAGTAGAGGAGGTAAGTGCATAGGTGTGCATAGGTGCGTAACTCATGTTGCAGGTAGAATTTATGTAGTTTGGCATGATAAAAAACATTCTGGTACTATTGGTAGGGGAATCCAAGTAGCAGGTCAACACGATATGTGGTATTTCTCAAGATTATAATTAGAAAGACTGTGCATTTAATTAACAAATTGGGCAATTTTTGTTTACAACAACAACAAGAGACTTGCTACTTTTATTTATGGCTGAAATGTGTTGTTTCACTTTTTATTAATTAATTGCCTGAGGAACTAACATGCTAATTATTTATTAGGAAACACCATGCTCAACTAGATTGGCGAGGGAAGATTACAATAGTAATTACTAACAATATGCTAATTATCTCCTACTGGTTGGCTAAGGAAGGTGGGCATCCTTCCTGGTGGCCCAATTCCTCCTTGTTTAGATATGGGAGCATCCCCGCTTCCACCAACAAATGATGAATTTTTCACTGCATTCTCTCCAATGCTTTCTCGAACTGTGACGGGATCATATCTAAGTGGGCACAACTGATAATGTTTTCCTTTGAATCAATGTTTGTCCCACAAGAGCCACACATAAGATTTAAGGTGAAAGAACAATGTTGTGTGAATTTTATGAGGCCTCTGTTTTGCACGCTATGGTGTAGCTTCTAATGTAGTGGCTACCTGAATATGGCACTGAGCGAAAGTGTGGGTATAAAATTAAGACGAGGTTTGTTCTTGTTGTTGATGTGCAGACCTTGAAAGAGCGAGATTAAAGGGCATCTTGACCATATACTCATCCACTTGGCACTGATCATCTAGAGCTTCATTATCTGCCTCAACACTTCCTTTAAACACAATCTCCCTTGAATAAAAAGGAGTGTGTCCAACACCTCCTATATGACTAACTACTCCAACTAAGAAGGGGATTCCTTTGCAGATTATTTATCCCTACTATACTGCTTTTCTAAGATTTTTTTTCCTAAATATTTATCAATGATTTGTTTGGAAAAAGAGAAATTACCAAGAAAAGTTTTATAATACATTGGAACTCGTGTTGGAGTACATAGCCTATTGGGGGAGACTACCAGAACAAAAACTTGCTTTGCCATAAGAAATGTTGGAGATGGACAAGGCAAAGATGAAGGTGGATTAGGGCCTGAATTCAAAAGTTGGTTAGGTTGGCATGTTATCACATCAACCTCTTGGGGAGCAAGACAGTGTGAAGGAACATTGGGAAAATAATCTTTCGGAAGGTGATCAATCGTGTGCTCAATAGAGAAAGAGGAGGGTGGTATCGTGGATTGGGGAAAGGCATTAACAACTTTTGGGAGTGAGGAAGCCATGTCTTTAGGTGTTGGTTTGGTCAGATGGTTTGGTTTAATGTGGTGAACCAATCATAAGGAAACATATTTGTTCATAGTTACTTGCTTAATGGTGATTTTTCTGATCAAAGGCTCTGTCCCATGAGGAGTAGAGGAGGTAAGTACATAGGTGTGACCCTCATGTTGCAATTGGTATTGATGGAGTTTGTCATGATAAACAACATTTTGGGCTTGCTGGTAGGGGACTCTAAGTAACAGGTCAACACAATCTGTCGTATTTCTCAAGAATACAGTTAGAAAGAGTATGCATTTAATTATCAATCAAGGGCTGATATGGAACCTATGAACTATCATGCATTGTATATTAGTAACAATTATTATTTATATGTGTTATAGTCATGGTGTCAATGATTACCTTTGGAGGGAGAGCATGGACAATTCACAAACTTGGCAAGGTTCTAAATCTATTTATAGGGAACAAAATTCACACGTTCTGAAAAGGAAACAAACATGCTAGAAAATGAAACACACCAGCTGCAGGTACCAGTAGTATGAAGAAACCATCTCTCGAAGCAACCAAGACAATCTAATTATAGGAACACACACTCCTTTGAAAACAAAAAACATAGGATGCAGGTATGAGTATGAATCAAATGTCTCTCGAAGCAACCCCGTCAATATAATTCTAGGAACACACACTTGCTTGAAAATAAATACACAGGTTGCAGGTATTTGGAGTATCAATCAAGTATCTCCTGAAGTGACCCTAGATATGTGTTGAAGTAAAATCTATTAACTAATTGCAGGGAATGTAAATACTAATCTAGATCGCATAGAAGAAAATAAATTATTCTAATCCTTACCAAGATGATCACTTATATTAATTCGACTAACCAATGCAATCACTGTGTTAAGAACATTTATTCAAAACCCATAGGAATGCAAACTAAATTTGAAATGTAATGGGAATGAATAAACAAATTTAATTCTATGTAAATAATTAACTGCATAATTTAAATAACAATTAATGATTAAACATGCTATGATTTCAATAAATCTAATGAACAAATTAATTAAATAAATAAATCAGTCTACTATCAATCTTCAAAATAAATTAAATTAATTAGATCACACGCTCTAGAAACTATAAGTCTATAATTAAATAAATCTCAATATAAATTATTCCATTATTATTCGGACATTGCTCTAAGATTCCCCCTGGAATAATGGAGAGAGTGATCTCTTTTATACATAAATTTAATGGAAAATAGAAATTATGAGTATCTAAATAAACCCACTTAAGGATTTAATAAATCTATAGTGGTTACAATAAATTTACTAACTCCAATATCTTTTGCTAAATAAATCCAATAATTTTTTCCCAAGAATTCCAGGATTCTTGGTTAACCACTCAAACTAATATTTTGTCTTGGAATCACAAAATTATCTTCATATCTTTAATTTGCTTGGATTAACATTATTGTTGCATTGATCCATAATTGTCACGTAGAGTAGTAACAACATGGCTCATGGTTTCAATGGCTCAAGGTTACGATTTTGAATCACGATTATGATGGATCTGTTGATACTGAGAGGGGGGTGAATCAGTATCAAGTACAATTTAAAAACATTTTTCAACTTATACTTAAACCATTCAATTATATCCAATGAGCAATGAGCAATAGTATAAGAGTTACACCAATACACCACAATACACCATG
>SNQJ01S0084778.1:0-34498 GCA_010110895.2 Picea sitchensis
GAAATTCGAGATAATGAAAATAAGAAAGGTTTTCCCAGTTGAGGGTTTCCGGTATAAAATCTCTGTGTACTCTGTGTATGAGCCATTGATTAATTTTTGTATTGCTTAAGAATCTATATGCATTGCTTTACTTCACAGGTTTAAAACTTACAATAAACCCATATTAAGACCGATAATTCTGGAGTTTTTAAGACTCATCCCGCTCCGCAAGTAGTGCCATCGAGCTAAGCCTCCCCATGAACCATGCTATAGTTGTATTACTAAGCTGCGGGATCAGAATGTCTCTCGAGAATCTATCTTTAAGAGGAGCTAAGACTCTATTTTGAAGTGCCAAAGTCTTACAAATCACTTCCTGGAGAGATGGAGTGGTTTCCTAAAAAATAGCTTTGTTCCGCTCTAACCAAATAAACCAACAGATGTGTGTAGTTATCGAAGGAGGGAATGTCTTATCCTCAAACCAAGACTTAAATCAATCAAACAAAGTGTTACCTTTACAGTTATTTTTAAAACCCTGACCAATAATCACTCTCTCCCAAACCGATTTGGTAAAGGGACACTGTAGAAAAAGATGATTAATGTTTTATGAATCATGTTTACAAATGTAGCATCGACTTGGACCTTCCCATCCTCTTTATTGAAGAGTATCCCAAGTGAGAATTTTTCCTTCCGCTGCCAACCAAATGAATAGTTTGATTTTTAGTTGAATATTCCACTTCCAGATAGACTGCCTCCATCCACCAATTTTTAACAGGTCCTTGGTTGAGATTAAGGCCCAATAAATATTTTTTATTGTGAGATATCCAGAGTTATCTCCACCAATCTACATCAAATCATCTTCCAAATCCTGTAAGTAGGCTCCATAATAAAAAAGAGACCGTCTGAATTGGTCCCATTATGTAGTTATGTCACTGAAAAATCCCAACTCACTACTGCTAAACCAATAAGAGGATGAGAGCTGACAGTCGGTATGCCTCCTGGCCTAAGCGAGAGTGAAAATATTATGAATTCTTAGTGCTGATAGAATATTAATAGAGAGAAAATGTTTTTCTCCCTTCCCTAATATCCTATCTTTACCAAGAGTGATGAGTTGACCTGAGCCCAGATTCCAACTTAACCAATGAGTGACTAAGTGAGCAGATTTCGATAGAGCACTCCAGATTCTTGAAGCCGCCTTTTGATGGAATGTTGGGGATCTGAACCAATTTTTAACAGTCGTGTGAGGGAGACACGTATCCTTAATAACTCTATGCCATATTCCATCACGCTTTAAAACTCTCCAGAGTGAGTTCGCGACCAAGGCTTTATTAAAGTCAAATATATTTCGAAGACCCCAACCACCAAATTTCTTTGGTAAAGCAAGTTGTTCCCATTTGCAGAGATGGAAGTGATTAGATACACTGTTTCCTTTCCATAGAAAATTAAACATCATTTTTCTCATATTATTTAAGACAGAGAATGGAATAGCCGCCAGTGACATCCAATAAACAGGACGGCTTTCTAAAATAGACTTTAATAATGTGAAGCGTCCTCCCATAGACATCCATCTATAACACCAATTATCAATCTTTTTTTCCATTTTTTTTAACAACCAGCTCCAGTCTTCAGCTCAATGCGGCCCAATCTTGAGAAAATAACCAAGATATTTGAAACCCGATGCTAGATCAAAGAAAGTATAAGGAAACAGGGATTTGAAAGGATCTAAATCCTACTCCGACAAGTCTTCATGGAGAAAAGTGGTCTTTGTTCCATTTACCTGTAACCTTGAGGCCAAGCAGAAGGATTTTACAATCTTATCAATCTCCCACCTTTCCTGCATAGTGCCTTTTGTCATAATAATCACATCATCGACAAATAATATATAGAGAATATTTATGGTTCTGGAAAATTTGATACCAGTCAACTTCCCTTCCCGTTGACTTTCCTTTAATAACATGCTTAGTCTTTCCATAACCAGAATAAAAAGCAAGGGGGATAATGGGCACCCTTGCCTTAATCCTCTTCCACTTTTAAAGAAATTAGTGGCTTCTCCATTTATTAAAACTGCAAAGAATGTGGAAACAACACAACTCATAATCCAATCAGTCATCCTTATACCTAGACCAATTTGCAAGAGTATCATCCTTAATAGGTCCCAATTTATGCAATCATAGGCCTTCTGTAGGACCAGTTTTAAGACTAATGATTTTAATTTCCTTTTTTTAGTGTTGTGGAGACACTCATGTACTGTTCCAATGGCATCTTGGATCTGTCTGCCTTGCAAAAATCCTAACTGCTCCTCAGAAAGTGATCTAGACATAATCGTCTTAATCTGATTTGCTATAATCTTAGAAATGATTTTATAGCAGAGGTTGCAAAGTGAGATGAGTCTGTAATCCCCAAAGGTGGGAGGCTTGTTCACTTTGGGGATTAAGGCAAGGAAGGTCGAATTTAAGCCTCCCGAAATAATGCCTTTCAATCTTGATTCTTCTACCATATCTAGGAGATCCCCCCCAACTAGATCAAAGAACCGAATAAAAAACTCATCAGTCCAGCCATCCGGCCCTAGACTCTTATCAAATTTGAAATTTGCTAAAACTTCTCTTAGTTCCCCCAAGTTTATCAGAATAAACAAGGCTTCAACTTCAGCTTATGTTACGAGACTAGGGAATAGACCTGCCACTTTTAGTTGATCACTTGTAGAAGGAGAAACTTGCTCTTTGAAAAAAAATTGAAGTGTTTTAATGTCTCTTCTTTTAATTTTTCTTGACCATTGTGCAATTGCCCCTCTTCATCAATGATCTCCCAAACAAACTTGCGATTCCTCCTGAAATTCGCAAAATTATGGAAAAATTTCGTGTTTTGGTCACCACTGTGAATCCATATTGCCCGACTGCATTGACACCAGAGTTCTTCACTTTCATTTAGTAACCTGTTCCTTTCTTGCTCCATATTTTTTAATAATGTTTCCTCCCTTGGTAAACTTGATTCGTCCAGAAAATTTTGCAACAGAGATTTTATATCATTCTCCATATTTATGAGATGAGAGTTTGCCTTGAGATTACAGATCTTTACCCACTATTTCATGCTTTCCTTAAGATATTTAAGTTTCCATACCAATATTTTCTATTTACCATCTTTGGCAAGAAATTTTGGATCATTCCAAAGATTCTGAACCATAACTATGAAATCCTGGTCCAAGAGCCATTGAGAATTTAACTTGAAAGGATAGGCCTTAAAAAGGGGAGGAATTTCCAACTGAAGAAGGACCAGAGCGTGGTCTGATATGAACGAATATTCCACCCAAGCCTTGTACATGCCAACCAAAGAAAGAAAATCTTCAGAGATGAAGAATCTAGCCAGTCTTTTTGCAATCAAATCTTCTCCAGGACGATCATTTCGCCTAATGGGGACAACCTTCCTCGGTTCAATATCGATGAGATTATTATTTTGAAAGTATGCTTTGAAAAATCAATCCAAAAGCCCCAAATATGAAGAACCTCCCCAAATCTCGCACGAGGATAAGGTCAAGTTGAGATCCCCCACAATAATTAAATTTCTATGAGATAACAAACCAGAGTCTGCCACCAGGTTCCAAAACTTTTTCCACTCCAAACAAGGACCATAAACATTAAGTAATGAAATCTCTCTTTTGCTAGCTCTACAGATCCCCGTCAACAAACCCCTTGATTATTGGTTGTCTACAAATCAATATAGTTTCGGTGTGACCATAACACTTTACATATATTCAACTAAATCCTAATGTTGTGATAACAATGATATGGAATGTTGATGATAATTTATAAGAATTGCGAATTCAAAATTGTTGAATAAAAAAAATGATAAAAATTTAATACATATCTTTTAAAGTTATTATAATAGAAACTCCTTATATACATTCCTAATTCATTTTGAAATTTCCTTTCCCCATTGTAAAAGTAAGCTAATGTATAATTTGCAAATTTATCATTGCAAATTTATCATACATAACAAATCTAATAATAATATTGTGGCGAAAGCTTCACTTTTCGGTTACATATTGCTTACCTTTTCTCCGGGATTTTGTGTTCGTGATACGCAACTTCAAGATTTGGGTATAATGCACCACATAATTCTAATTCTTTTCAAAAGGTCAAGCAAATTGACAAGATACGGAGGTTATTTTAAAATAAGGACATAAAAGTTAGTTGAATAAAAATTAACTTTAATAAAATATCAAAGAATATACGTTGTTATTATTAAATAATTTTATAATTTTAATAAATAATGAATTTAAATCTAGTAATATAATTAAAGAATTTAAATATGAGTTTTTTAAATGAAATGAATTTTTTTATGATGATGATGGTTAATGTTCACTGATCAAAATTGGTCCATCGGATTTAAGAAAATAAAGAGATTACTAAGATTTTTTTAAAATGTTATTTTGATGCTTGAAAAGTATTAAGAGAATCATTCCAAGATCATTAAAGTTTTGATGGCTTAGAAGGTTGGGAAGGTCGATATTGTGACAAATATTTGGAAATTGGGATCTAATTTGGATATACGCAGGGCATTCTAAGAGAAAGTGTTTTTCATCTTCAACCCTCTTAGTGTCATAAAGGTCATAGATTCTTTCTTGCCATAGTATTTTGGGGATTGTCCGACGTCCAGTTTCATTATGCAGCTCATGAGAATTAGTTCTTATTTTAGCAATATTGATTCTCTTCTTTATACTAGTCAAAACACGGAAACACTTTTGATCTTCAAAGTTAGGGTTAAAACCACTTCCTTATAATATATTAATTTTCTGTAATCCTCTAATTCTTTATAGCACCATAAATTCTCCTTAAATTTAACTTGTACAATATTTTTAATATCATCAATTTCTAAAGAATATTTTTTTATTTGAAATTCATATATTACTATTTTTTTTATTTTTTAATTAATATGAAATTATTAATTAATTAAAAATGATTTATTCTCTCTCTCTATATATATTCTCTTTTTAAATAAATTTTATCTTCACAATTATTTCGATCTAATTTCTTTAAATAATCATAAATTACTCATTATTACCACCTAAGAGATTCATTATTTTTAGATTTTAATGATATATATTATTGTGAAGTTATATATAACATTAGAAATCATTTTTTTTAACCAAAAATAAAGTTTGTATTCATTAAAATATGGCTATGCCAAAGTGAGCAATGATCACATTCAAAATATTGCAAAGATTGTTCCAAAACTAAACATAATTCTAATATAATTACCATATACTCTAAAGCCTTCTCTATACATGTATTCCACATATTTTTGTAGGTGACTTGCTTGAAAATTTTACCCAAAAGACTTACAACTCTAAAAAGCATACATAGTCATTCAGGGAGGGACACTATCTTGAGCTTCTCGCCCCTCAATTGAATGAGGGGAGCCTATTTTTCCAACCTCCATAAGATCGTGATACTAACCAACAGTTTCATCTTCCCTTAAATTTGCTTGTAACGAATTCCCAAAACCATGATTGTTGGAGGGGGGGGAGAGAGAATCCAGATGTTGAGGGAGAACCGGAGAATGGAGCCTATTGCATTCAACTTCTAAAGAATATATTTGTTGTTTCTGGAGAAGAAGAAGATTAATTATGTTAGCAATATTCGTGATATTGGTCTTCCCTAGCTCTGTGATTTTCAAGGAAATGTGCATGAGGGAATTGTTATTGGCTTGTGTAATTTCTTCGTGTCTACGAAGAATTTAACGAATCTCCTTCCAATCTCCATGTATAAATTAAGTGGGCCTTGCATGGTGCAACTTAATGAAGCAAGACTGGGTCAAACAGTCCCCAAGCAACGATTAACAATTCCAACTTTATAAAAAACTAACAGAAACAGAGGAACACTATCATTTCTAAACCAGTCTAGATCATAAGAAACACCAAGAGAATCTGACATTGAAAAAAGGAATTGATAGACCAGGGGTTTCCCGACCTAATCTAAAGATATTACCAGCATTGAAGTCGCAATAACTTCACCTGAAGACACGTTGATTCCACACCAGAGTCCTTCACACTCCCTTAAATCCTGACCATCCTCATTACCAAATAACCCATTCCTACTCCATGATTTCCAAACTAAATAATTTTTGTCGCTCCCCATTATCAACGATATCCCACTTATCAACAGAGGTTCAAACATGTTGCATTGAATAACCTTGGTATGACCCATATGAAACAAGTGTGTGAGTTGTGGAGGCCACCTATTGTCCTTCCCTCAACGCGTCCATCTATGAAATGACATTGAATGCAAATTAATGGTATGCATTAAATTTTGTTAAGGTATGGGGCTAAGGTCATGCACCCCATTTTTTAAATGACCCAAGGATTAGGGAGGAGGCCACCTTAGCCTAGTGTTCTTCCTCACCATTGATCTCTCTTTTATATATGAAAAGAAAGACCTGATCGAAATGGGGAATACATTTTTTTCTCCTTGAGATAAGTTTACTCATTTTGTTTCCCCCCGACATTGCTTGATCTATCATGGATTTCATAACCAACATAGAGTCCCCCAGAGTTGTTAATGTTTTGAAGCCTTCTTCATTTGCGATAAAAAGACCCCTCCACAATGAATAAGCCTTGGCAAGATTGTTTGAAATGTTTCCAAGACCCCAGACATAGTAGACAATCTTGTTTCCCCCGGGATCATGGAGACTCCCCCCACACCTGCCACCCTCAAGTTGTTGTTAGAAGCACCATCAAAGAAAAGAGTGTTTAAATGTTGTTGCATCCTCCAGGCCAAAATATCAAAAGGGTATTTCCTAATCATCCTATGAGGAAGGGAGATCACTCCCTCTTTGTTGTGAGAGATGCCAACATGATCCAATTTGAATTTCGAAAGCCAAGATTTTTCTAAACTATCTAGCACCTGATCCTGTGCTTTAATTCTTGTTTGTGGATGCTCATAGAGAAGAGAAACAACCTTTAAAGTGGTTTCCATTGGTTGACACCTTTCGTTATTGATTTTTTTTTTGTTCTGAGCAAGCCAAATTTCCCAACAAAGGAACTTCAATAACACTTCCTAGACCCTATTGAAAACTAGTTTTCACTTAAAGCTCCCTTTGTACATATTACACCATTGTGTGAAGAACTCCTCTCAGGATTGTGGCCACTGAGTTTAATGAGATAAACCTGCAAGTGCACAGGACCACACTTCTTTGGCATAGATGCAATCAAGGAACATGTGTTGGATCGATTCCTCTACCTTGGCACATAAGGAATATTGAGAAGGGCTCGATGTTCCTTTATTATTTAAGTTATCTTTTGTGAGCATTTTCTTGTGAGCCAAGATCCAACATAAATTGTTGGTCTTCAGCAGCCCATCATTGTTCCAAATCTTCTTCTGAAGTATTGATCATTGGGACATATTTGTTTCCTCCAACAAGAGATCATATCCGTCACTCACTGATAAGAGTGAATCCCCCCGTCCCCTTCTATATTTCTCGGATTTGTTGCATGGAGCACAACCTAAGAGTGCCTAAGCTAAGGAGTGGAAAATATAAATTAGAGGTTCCAGAGGGGATTCAATTATCCATCCTAACCAATTTCTAGAAACCTCGTCCCATTTAGAAATGTCATGGATGGAATGGATCTCTTGATCATACATCCATTCTTAAAGAGTGGCAAGATCCTCTCGGGTAGAGAGATTCTCCCTTTCATATGTGTTTTCCTTCCAAATTTCAACATATTTCCCACTCCCATGGATCCAAGTGAGCTTTTCTTTAATAATTGGGATGGAAGGTTTTATGAGTTTGAGAATGGGAGAGCCTTTTAGTTCCTTGAGTGGGAGGTCTATACATCTTTTCCTTGTTCCTCTAAAGTATTTCCTCCACAAACCTTCTTTCACCAAGTTGGTCTACCAATGGTCGTCCTTTGCAACAATTTTACCACCATTTCCACTTTCATCATTGTCATGTCCCTAATTACAAGTTGTCCTCTATATTTTGGATTCCTAACCACTTTCCAGTTGATGAGATGATATTTCAAGTTTCATTCAATCTACTACCTTGCCATTGGAATCTCTGAATGTCCATGAAAATATGGTTCATGATGATTCGAGGAGCCAACAAGGCCGATCATTGGTAGAGTAGCATGGTCGAGAGGACATCCTTGATGAGAACAACACGTCCAATGCGGTTGAGCAACCGAGAACCCAATTATGAAAATTTGAGCCTAATATTTTCCACAATATTGTTGCAAGCTTGCGAAATGGTGTTTCTCAAGGAGATTGGGATCCCAAGATAATGAAATGAAGACCATTTTTGCAAGGGGAAATTGGAAGAGTCCAAAGATCAAATGCATCACCTATGAGTTGGAATTCCATCTATAGATCTGGAACTTCCTTCTATTGTCATCTCCTCCAAAGGAATCCAAAAAGGAAACCAAAACATGATTGAATCTTGAAGCAATGATTAGAGAGGCTCCACCAACCAACAACGTGTCATCAACAAATTGTGAATGGTTGACATTTTTTATACCTCTAACAATATAAATTCCTAAAACATTCCCAGTATCCCTTTCAAATTCCAACTTGCGGTTGAGTGAATTATCCATAATGATAAATAAAAGGAGAGATAGAGGGAAACCTTGTTGCAATCCCTTATTACTTTGAACGAAGGATGTGGGCCAACCATTAATGAGAGGGGATATCCATGGTGAGTTGATGCAAGAATATATCCATTGAATAAAGGCATAGTAGAAACCAAACATATCCAGTACCTTAAAGAGGAATTAATTCCTAACATGAGTGAAAACTTTTGACATATCCAACTTAATAATCATACTCCATTGTTGCTAGGCTTGAGTGAACAGCTTCCTGCACTAGAACAATGTTGTAAATGATCTGTCTATTATGCTTAAAACCTCCTTGGTTTGTGGAAATAATCTTGGGAAAATATTTTCTAAGACAGACAACAATAATCTTGGTGAAAATTTTATATGAGGAGTTACAAAAGGAGATGGGCCTGAATCTTGCAAAAGAAGAGGGATTTGCTTCTTTGGGAATTAGATCCAAGAATGAGTAGTTTTTTATTTCCACCTAGTTTACATGAGCTATGATCATATTGAAGCATTAGTCTTAATTCATGTTTAATAATATCCTAGAAATATCTAAAAAAGGATATAGAAAAGCCATTAGGACCTGGGGCTTTGTCCAACTCTAGGCTCCAAATCACAAACTTGATTTTTTCTTCATTGATGGGTTGAACCAATTCTTGGTTTTATTCACTTGAGATTATTTTTTGGATGTGCTCCATCATATCTTCAACATTCCTGAACTCGGCTTCATTTTGTTGAGAGTAGAGAGAAGCGATGTGTTGTCTAGATGCCTCCTTGATAAACGAGCCCTTACTCGCTTGTGGAAAAAATTGGTGTTCATATATCCTACTTTGAGTCAAAGGCTCCGAGATTTGAAGTGTCAATGATCTTCCTCTTGCCTCATTGCCCAGTGGAGAAAGTTTATTAGCAGAACTTCCTCCTCCTATATTTGTGACATAATCTCTTCACTTTCCATTCTGATCAATTGCATCTCTTTAACCTTGGAGAAAATATTTCGTTTTTCAATAGAGGGTGACAAGAAAGACTCTTTGGCCCATTCCTTTAAGGATTTTTTGACTAGATTAAGTTTCTTCTCCCATATATACATTGGAATTTCAGGTATCCAAGTGTCCCAAGCTCAACGAAATCTATCAACAACATCCTAAGAATTAATCCAAAGAGGATTAAATCTAAAGGAAAAAGGACCATGGTCAGGGGAATTCTGAAAATGGAGTGATATAGGCTTATGGTATGAAGTAATAGTTGGAAGTATCTTGGATTTGAAAGTTTGGTTCTACATTAGAATATTGGTTTGAACCGTAAATCTATCAAGCGAGGTTTCAATATGATCGGGACTTGATCATTTATTGGTTCAAGTATACTTTCCTTTAATGGGTTTGATATCTAATGGATCCCAATCCACAATAAGCTCCTCCAAATTCTCCTGAAAGGGATATCTGACAAAGATTCCTCCCCTTTTCTCTGAGTTGTTTATGATAGCATTGAAATCACCAACAATAATGCAATCTATAGAAAATTTTGAGTTTTTGAGGTTCAAAAGCGATCTCCAACAAATATCTTTGTCCGTGTAGTTTACTAACATGTAAATATTGAAAATGGTTATCATCTTACTAGTATGAATGGATTTGGATTTTGTCAATATCTAGTTCTAGGTTGGAAAATAAAACTCTAGACTTACCTACTAAGTATTCCAAACAATGCATAAACCCCCTGATTCCCCTCTTGAATATTCAACTATTCCTTCACCCTATTTCCATTGTTTCTTCTCAATTTCGACTGCTTCTAAAGCTTTCATTTTAGTATCTTTGATAGGAGTATTGTTGGCCTTTATTATTTTATTAGATCTTTGACTACAATTGCTTTTGGGTTGTTTCCTAAACCCCTGCATTTCCAAGAGACTAAGATCATTATTTTAACAAAATTTTAATGGAACCCCCTTTATAGGGTACCTTACTTCATGAGGATTTCATAGGTTTGGAACCCCTTCTCGTGATTTTCGCAAGAGTTTGTTGAGATCCCATCATAATGTCTTTATTTAGCTACTCCTCCCTCAAGGTGCAGACTACCCTATCTATGTACTTTCTTATAGAGTTACCGATGCAATGAAGGGAATCATCACTCCAACAATGGAGTGGAAGGTGCGGGAGGTGCACCCAAACTGGAAGAAGTGAAGCAACATCATTCTCCATATTGAAATCAGGAAACCATATATTCAAATACATTTCCTTGGCACCCATAAAATATGTTCCATTGCGGCATATCAAGTCTTGATTTTCCTTTAGTTAAAAAATAAAGGTGTAGAATCCTCTCTCACAGAAGAAATGATTCAAGTATCCTTTGATATGGGGCTTCCAATTTTTTTGAATCCAAGTGGCAATTGTTTTTGGAGAAGGACAAATACTCGTGAACTAATTGACAAAGCGACAATTTCCTAGGGCTAATTCTTTGTGTCTAGACAAGGTAGGGGGTAGTTTTGCTTCTGGAATTTCTTCTAGTTTCTTCACAGAACAAGTCTGTTGGGATTTGGAATTCTTGACGAAGGCTATGACCATGGATAGAAATGTGATTGCTTCTTCATCAGAAGGGGGATGTTGTTTCCCCTTGCATTTCCTTCCATCTCTCAGATCTGAATCACAATAGGGTTTCTAGGGTTTCACTTAAGTTGCCATAGGTAATCCTTACTTCCATTCCAATGATTTAGAGGAATCTTAATATGGGAGCTTGAACCAAGTTTCTTTTTAATACCTCAAATGACTAGTTGAAATTTGCACTAGACATCATTACAAAGTACTCTCTCTCTCTCTCTCTCTCTCTCTCTCTCTCTCTCTCTCTCTCACACACACACACACACATCATGCTCGACATTATTAAATATTTTTTGTTATATTTTTATATGGTGTTTGATGTGAGAGAGCATTTTATTTACAACAAAAGGCCCAATGGAAGACAATCATTTTAGCAGAGAAGCGATGACAGTATTTTTTCCCTTGAATGGTGTTTTTTAATACCCCTAGACTGAAACCCAATTGAAAATGTACATATAGGTTAGTGAGCCGGGATATTTTGAGGCCATAGTTCCTGTGTGATTCTCATGTTGAAGAGAATAGATGCTAAAATGATAGCGAGCCTATCATTGTAATATGTCATCACACTCAAATTATTAATAAAAATGCATCATTGTTGTAGACCAACTAGACAAAAGCAGTACGGGGGGCTAGAAATCCACTATAAGGGAAAGTGGGGCTAAGAGTATAGAAAGAGGGGCTAAGTCAAGGGAATATTATATTAATATTTCCTAATGTCTAAGTTATATGATATTTTTATCCAAAGTCCTAAGGATGGGGAACGTATCATCCAAGTGGGGACAAGGTAGTTCCCAACATGAAAAGTGACAAGTTGGGAACATGCATACTTAAAGTAAGAACTTAGTACATTTCCTAGGGATTCGAGGATTATTCTCTTGTTCATTCTACCATCCATCTGTTGTACATGTACTTGGGAGATTTTGGAGCTGATTTTATCTGGTAAACCTCGGTAGTTTGAGAAGAAGAAGCAGGTTGGCAGGTCTGTGTGCATTCTGAAGAAGTGGGTTGCCAGGCCCGTGAGCATTCTCTATGGGTGAGAAAACTCTTGGGAATTGTTTTCCCTTTGCACTAGGAAATAGCTACAGAGCTCTGAGACTTTTTTTCTGACCTATTGTTGAAGCCCCGGAAGGAAAGTGGGACAATCGAAGGATTGTTGAGAAGAGAAGGGGTACACTTCCTGGGGTGAGATAGGTTGTGGGAAATGAGAGGTTGTAGGCTAGTTGCAGCAGTTGTCACCTTGACCTGAGATTAATTTATTGTTTGATAGACCTTATCTTGACTTAGGAAGCTTGTTTTCTGGTGGAGTTTCTAGTCTCGGCTCGGGGGTGACCTGCTGCTGAGATTTAGGAGAAGCAAAGTCTGAGGTCTACATGCAATTAGTGAATTATTAAAAATATAATTTTTATTTTATCTTTTTTTTTGTGCTATTTACTGTGTAAATGCTTATATAGATTATGTGTGTTTTGTTATACTTGTTTATGCATAAATTGTATGTTGTTTGCATTTCTTAATGGATTCATATGTAGAGAATGTTATTAATTAAATGGTATCAGAGATGGAATTTTTGTGTGGCATGGCCCAACTTGGGGTTGGGGATGCTACATTGTGGTATCAGAGCCATAGGTTCAACATTGAGCCTGCATGGGCTATTAGTTAGCACGCAAAAGCCAAAATTGTAGAAGTTAAGCTCAAAGAATGTTTGCAACTTGCTTGACAAAATGCTTCAGGAAAAACTTGGGAATTTCCCAACATTTTTGGGAGAATTGCATTCAGGGGTTAAAATCCCCAAGTTTAATCTTTGTAAGGGCATTTTTAATCCCAGAATCGATAGAATTTCGGGAGTTGTAGAGAAATCATGGAGAATTTCGATGAAATTGGGCAAAAGCCTCAATTTTTGAAGTGGATTTCGTTGAGAAATTAATATAGAAGTGTCAAATTTTGGGTGAATTAGTAGAATTGAAATGCATAGGGTATAAATTGGTCATAGAGAGATTAATTTCAGAGCTTCCATGGTGTTCTGTGTGAAAACTAAAAATTATGCCTTTTGGAAAAATTTGAAATTTGGATATTTTTCTGTATAGTGACGTCTGCATGACATAGAGGCCATGTGTCAGCTGAGGTGGAGAAGGGTGATGTGTACTGCCATGGTGGAAGGTACATGGTGATTGGTGTGGTAGGTGGTAGGTGATGTGGATCCATGGTGGTGGGGCTATTTCCTTTCCTGCGGAACCTTGATTCTAGACCCACGATGAGATTTCAAGAATTGACTAAGTAAAAGAATGGATTGGTCATATGGAGAGGATCAGGGGTATGTATGTAGGAAGCATGGAATTATTGCGACCTGGGGTAATTTTTACAAATTTGACTAAGTGTCAAGATATCACTAGTGTGAAAGGTATGGCAAAGAGAAAGCTTAACATTCCACAGGGCGTGATAGATTTCAAGAAATTAAACTAAGTATAAGGAATCGGTCAGAAGGAAGGGCTAGGGATGTAAACAATACGATATGGAAAGAGCTTCAACCTACGGTGAGAGAGGATTTTAGAAATCTTTCTAAGTATGGGTGAAAAATGAAGGTGGTGGAATGTGAGGGTGCATTTTGTAGGCCGCAGAAAAGTAACAAGAATAGAGAATGGGTTATGAACCCATGACAAACTTAATAAACTTCTAAGTATGGGTGCAGAATAACGGCAATGAAACACAAGAGTGTATTTTGGAGGCTGTGAAAGTTTGAATGAAAGAAATGATTACCTTATACTTGCGGTGAAATGTTTTGACGACTGAGATTGAATCAGAATCCAGATCAGATAGTTGTTGAGTATCAGGATCGTGTTGGGTGTTCTGGTGGCCAAAGATAACAAACCAACGATCAAGATTAAATCCAAATGAATGATCGGACTATCGTTGATTGTTGAATCTGTGTTGCATGTGCTAATGGATATCCTTTCCTAGATGATATTTCTTTCCCTTCCCTCACCATCAATAAATTTCTTCTCAAGACTCATAATTGAGCAAGAGAACAATTGATGGAAAGGTATTGGATAGAGGATCCCATGTATTCACCCAAAAATTTAAATGGGGCGATAAAAACAATTCACAAGAAATTACACATGATATTTCTTGTGCATTTAAAGTGAAAATTGGTGCATCAAAATGATAGATTTGTTAAATTATCGTGGTCTATAAAATCCTATTGCATGCACGTTTTGAAAAACTAAGGGCACAGATAGAACCAAGCATAATTCAACAGAGAGATCAGAGACCAGAGGCATGGAATATTCACAGAGAACTTACAACTATGAAGATGAAGTCAAGGGGTTTGGTGTGACCATGGGTAATTCAATCCAAAGGGCATGGAGAAGGCAAAGAGGAGAGCATGAATTTGGTAGAGATTATTAAGATTCTGTAAAGAGATGTGCCAATCTATAAGGCTGATAATGAGAGGCTTATGAAGGCTAAGGAGCAACAAGATGGATTCAACATCAATATGTTGCAGAGATTGGACATAATAGAAAAGAAAATGGATAAGTAGACAGAATCAAGCAAGTCCATGAGTCTTACATATCCTACCAGAAGGGAAGAATTTAGAAGTGAAGGTAGAAATCATCATCAATCACTAAGGAAATCAACTAGAAGGGCATACAACAATCCAAGTATATCTCATGTCAAAAAGCATAAGAGGAGGTCCGGGGTGGATGAACTACAAGGAGAAATGAATAATATTAAACCTCCTACCTTTGATGGTGAGCACAAGAAATATGAAGATGAGGAGACTTGGTTGTTGGGGATGAGGATATGCTTTCAGTTGCATGATTATTCCTCACAGGAATAAGGAAGAATTTTCATTTACCAGCTGAAGGGAAAAGCATAATTGTGGTGAGACTAGCTTATGCAAGTGCAACACATTGATGAGAAGAAGATCACTTGGAGGAAGTTCAAGAAGTACTTTCAGAATAAATACTTGACCTAGCGTTATTATGATAGGAAGATGAAGGATTTCTTTGAACTCAAGATGGGGAGTATGACCATAGACGAGTATGAAAGGAGACTTTTAGAAATTTTGAAGTATGTTGACTTCATCAAAGATGAACAGGTCAAGATTTAAAGGTTTTTGAGTGGGATACCATCAATATTCAGTGACAAGATACAATATGATTATCCCAATACATTGGATGAAGCAATAAGGATAGCCAAGTGCCTCTATGATCAACATAGAGGAAGACCAACTTTCCAAAAGGCTCGGGATTATAATAAGAAAGGTAATATGGAGCAGAGGAAGAAGGGGAACAAGCCACCATTCTTCAAAAATAATTATGATGGGGAGCCAGCTCCAAATGAGCCCAGAATGACAAAAAAATTGGAGAAAAGAACAAGGAAACAACCTATTAAATGTTGGGGTTGTTAGGGAGATCACATATATAGAGATTTCCCTCATAGAGGTGAAAAAGTGAGGATTTTTCACAATGTACAGGATGATACAGTTGAGGACATGGGAAGAACCATACCAAGGATCTATGCAATCCTAGACAACTAGCAAGTTGAATTTCAATCTTACGTGATTGAAGTGTAAGGTAAGATCAATGATCAACCTATTTCTATTTTAATTGATTCAAGAGCTAGTGATAGTTATATAGATCTTATGTTGGTGGAAATATTTCATTTGCCAAGAAGCAAGCTTGGGAAATATTGGTTGGTTTAGCTAGCTACAGGAGCTAAAAGAAGAATTAATGAGTTGGCTAAGGAATGTCCAAAGGATATGAATGGACTGAGCATAAAGGAAGATTTGAATATCATATCGTTGTGTTCATATGATTGCCTAATTTGTATGGATTGGTTGGACAAGCATCATGTTGTCCTAGACTATTATAACAAAGCATTTATTTTCTTAGATGAGGAAGGGAACTTGAGGACAATTCAAGGTATTCCAATGGATGTAACCATCAAAGAAGTTTTACCCTTGAAGCTGAAGAAAAGCTTCAGGAAACATTACCAAATATTTGCAGTGCATATGGAAGAGGAAGCTAAGGGTAAAGTGCCAAATATTGAAGACTATGTAGTCCTAAAATAATTTGAGGATGTATTTAAAGAGATACTAGGGTTTCCACCAAAGAGAGATATTGATTTATCTATTATTTTGATGCCTAGAACAGCCCTTGTATCCAAGAATCCTTATAGGATGAGCACACCAAAGGTGAAGGAATTAAAAATGCAGTTTGATGAGATTTTGAAAAAGGGGTATATACACCCAAGTGTGTCACATTGGTGTACCCCCAGTATTATTTGTTAAGAAGAAAGATGGTACCTTGAGGTTATGGATTTACTTCAGGCAGTTGAATAAGGTGACTGTGAAGAACAAGTATCATTTTCCAAGGATAGATGATCTTTTTGATCAGATGAAAGATGGAAAGATAATATTCAAGACTGACTTCAGGCTAGGCTATCATCGGGTGAGAATCAAAGAAGAATATATCAACAATATTTCTTTCAAAACAATGTATGGCCATTGTGAGTTTACAATGGTGCCATTTGGGTTTTCAAATGCACCAGTTGTCTTTATGTGTTTGATTAATTATATTTTCATAAATTACTTGGAAAATTTTGTCATTGTATTCTTGGTTGACATTATTATCTACTCTAATTCTGAAGAAGAGCATGAGAAACACTTGAGGATGGTGCTACAAATATTAAGGGAGCATCAGTTGTATGCAAAAATTGAGCAAGAGCTCATTTTATTAGAGACATATACATTATGTTGGGCATGTCATCTGAGAGGAAGGGATAGGAATAGATCTTGTGAAGATAAAACCCATTGAGGGATGGCCAGTACCAAGGAATGTCTCAAAGGTGAGGTCATTCATGGGACTAGTAGGTTATTATAGAAGATTTATTGAAGGTTTTTCAAAGATTACACACCCAATCACTTCTTTACAAAAGAAGGGTGTGAGATTTGAATGGACCTTTGATTCTGAACGGAGTTTTCAACACTTGAATAACTTATTGACAAGTGCGCCAATATTGAGGATTGCAGATCCAAATGAAGAATTTGTTGTGTGCACTGATACATGCAAAGAAAGACTTGGAGGAGTCCTTAGTCAAAATAGGCATGTGATATGCTACGAGTCAAGAAATTTAAAAGAGCATGAGAGACACTATGACACTCACGATTTGGAATTGGCATTCATAGTGCATGCCTTGAAGATGTGGATACACTACCTCATGGGAAAGTGATTTGAGTTGAGAACAAACCATAGTAGTCTAAAATATTTGTATGGACAACCAAATTTGAATGCAAGACAAATTAGATGGTTGGAAATGCTCAGTGAGTATGACTTTGATATAAAGAATATAAAAGGAAAAGAGAACAAGGTGGTTGGTGCACTCAACAAGAGGGTGCATGAGATGCATGCTTCAACCATTAGCATGTACAAATATGATTTGAAAGACAAAATTTTGGAAGCTGCAAAATCAAATCAACATTATCTAGAGATAAAGGAAAAATTACAACAAGGTAATAATCAACGGAAAATTCAAGATTATGAGCCAAGGGAGGATGGAATCCTCATGTACAGGGACATAGTTTATGTGCCTAACTCTCAGGAGTTTAAAAATATAGTGTTGAGAGAAATGCATAATGTGCCTTATGCTAGGCACTAAGGTTACCAGAAAACAATTGCATATGTCAAGAGCCAATATTTATGGCCAAGTGTGAATAAAGAGGTGGTTGAGTATAATGTCAGATGTATAGAATGTCAGAAAGTCAAGGTTGAACACAAAAATCCAGCTGGATTGCTACAACCATTGCCCATTACTGAGTGGAAATGGGAAGTGGTGCCAATTGATTTCATCACCAAGCTACCCAAAATAGAAAAGCAACATGATTCCATCATGGTGGTGGTGGAAAAGCTAACTAAATTTGCTCATTTTATTCCAATGAAATTAACTCACAAGACAACTAACATTGCATATATTTATATGAAGGAAATTGCTAGGCTTCATGGTATGCCTAAGGTAATTATTTTTGACAGAGATCTCAAGTTTACATAAAAAATTTGGAAGGGATTATTTCAAGGATTTGGGATTGTAAAATCCCTAGTTTTAATACCTATGAATTATAATGTAATTGTTTAAATGTGAATTAGGTTGGTGAGCCGATGTGTTTGGGAAAAGAAAGCATATTGATTTAACGTGGCTACGACCAAGCGATGTAATATGTGAATTGTATTCCAATGTTTTAATAATAAAAATGTGATGTCATATGATAAGGGGACATGGACAAGAGATGGAAGCTGAACTAATCCACAAGAGAGGGAAGTGTCTAGGATAATGGCCAAGAGGGGTAAAAGGGGGTGTTATCCCCTAGCTTAGGGATAACTAAGGAGATTATGTCTCGAGGCCCACAGATCCTAGACATGGAGTACTGAGAGCCAGATCGACTTGAGCATGGACCTGGAGGGCTCATTCTTTTCTTCTTCAGCGCCTCCACTTTGTCACCAGAAGTAACATCCATCACATAGGCTTGGTCCTGCAACAGAAATGGGTCTTTCTCCATCAGGTAATGAGTCTGGGTATCATGGTATGTGTCACTCTGATTCTCAAAACATTTGAATATGTGCATTTAATTAATTTTTCTTCTAACGTGTGCTTGTACCTTATGCCTTTACACTTGACCACACCTGTAGGTAATGGCAGGATGCCCTAGTAAGCTAGTTCCCATAGGGTTTGAGTTTCCACTAGGGGGATTCATAAGAGGTCATCATTTGTTCCCACCATACTTACCACTTTTCATCTTTTTCTCGCTCATCCATCCCATACACTGGTTCGAGCATTGGGTTGGCTAAATTATCAAAGGGTTGTACCTTACCTTGTGGGAAGAAAGGGATAAAGGCCCAGAGGGTAAAAGTAGCTGGAAAAATATAAAATCCAAAAGAATCAAACCTTGAGATGCTTCGCCCAGGGATCCCGGAGAAAGAAATAAAAGGCTTCTCAGCAAGAAATAGAGGGACCCATAAAAATAATAAATCAAGACTTAGTTGGAGGATAGGGGGTCTCATCACGAGCCAACCTATTAGGTCCATGGGCATGTAGCGGTATGACGCTACCATTCAGTTGGTCACCATGCCAGGGTAGTGTCTCTTGGTGGCATAGCCAAGAGAAAGGGGTTCTCATCATGAGCCAACCTTCTCATTTCTATGAAATGCTTGTGGGTAACATTGTCACCACTAGTCACCACGCCAGGGCAGTGTCCCCTAACTAGGCTCTTGAAAGAAAAAGAAATAAGAATAACATATAAAAGGCATGAATGGGATTGGAAATATTTATATCCATGACAAGGTGCATCTCACCCTCTTCAAAGCCACCCATAGGTAAGCCATACATTTCCCTGTTATCATTGCACCCATTGCCCAAACATCCCCTACCACCTCATCAAATTACATGGCTTGGATTTGACTTCACCCAGGAACATCCCACATCCAATGAGAATTATCCCAATAGGGTGTCCTAACGTCCCCTCCAAACCTGGCTTGTAGAATTGCATAATGTCTTTGAGCACTTGTCTGGGTAAAAGGGTTTTCATGCACATGTTTAAATAACTTGATGATTAGATGTGATTGACATTGCTATGAACCCAGTAACTTATGAGCCCATGGAGGGTGTATCTGTTGATGTTGTAGGGCCACACCCGATGGACATGTACATATGGGGAGATGATTAGTTCGGACCTCCATAGGGATAAAATAACACTAGATGGATGGTGAGACCCCAACCAGTGGCAGAGATAGATGAGGGGTTTGCACCGAAGAGAGAGGAGGACGTTCCACCAGGGACAGCCCGACATGCCTCGAACCAAGAGAGTCTTTCCATTTTCACCATGATGTAGGCCTTAGAAGGCCCATGACATCACCCAAGTCACCCATGACATCACCCAGGTCACCCATGACGTCACCTAGTGTTTTGGATAATTTGGAGGCAGTTGTGTGCCAAGTGGCATGTGTGGAAGGATCCTAAGGCCCAAGGAGGCCTAACGTTTTGCTCCAGGAGGCCAATGTTTCCCTAAAAGGGTCTAACATCACTCTAAAATGGCATGATGTCATCTTTACAACTTGATTTAGGGTTTATTTATGACATTTAATGTAAAAAGAGGATATTATGTGTAACTCGCCATGTCGGCCTTTTTGACCTAATTCTGGTCATTGTAAATGTATAAATAAAGGAAAAGCACTCTTATTTTGGATCATCTTTCACTCACACTTGTGAGAACTAAAATTTGCACCATATCTAGGGTTACTTGGCTGAAATTTTTGGTGCACTTGTTGAGGAATGATAAATCTTGGAGTATTTTGACAAGTTTCTTGGTGGAAGTGTTCAACTAGGGTTTTTCTTGATGATTCTTGATGTATGTAAATGATATTTCTGTAATTCTTCTTAATTGAATGGTTATAGTCTTATTTATCTTGCATTTACATTAAATATTATGAAATTGCTTGATTAAACCCTAGGAAGACTAACACATGTTATTGTCCTAGCTTTAAAATCCTTCACCTACTAGATCTTTTCAAGAAGCCAATTTTCTTGAATCATTTGTTAGGGCCTTGCCATTGCAACACCCTAGTTTTACTTGCTTCATCTTAGTTGTTTTTTCTTCATCATTGAGTTAAAGAGGGAGGAAATTCTACTAAGGCCTAGGGTTACCTACACCTTAGTAGCTAGTTTCCCCTAGGGTTTGATAGTTAGAGCCTTGGGTTACCAACACTCCATCTATTTATCCCTCTTGTCTTTGACTCTCCTACTATCATTTTCCTTCAACATTTGCTTCCATATCATTGACTCCATTTACCCTAAAGCACTAGTCTAAGTCTTCTTTTGAGTGATTGATCAAAACAACCATCAAAACCTATATCGTGAGCTTCCTACCAACCATTTCTAACATTAGAATAGCCTAACTTACTAACATTATTGTTGTTGTACTAAAGTAAGCTACAACCATACTTTGCAGCATTAAAAGCTTCTAAAAGCAATAGAAAAGGTTGATTAATGCATTGCCTTCTTTGCTTCTAATAAATGCTAGTATTATGATGTTAATGGTTGATTATTCTTAGTCATTTTGAAGTTGTTTCAAGGCACTTATTGTGAAGTATTGACTCATAAATATTGTTGTTATAATTTTCTGCTTACTTCATCATTATCAACCAATTTATTTTACTAAGAAAGTTTATGGTTTTATGAAGTTCTAACCAACAAGTTGTACTTGCAATATATATAGTTTCTTGTTGCTTTGTTTCGGGTAGGTACATCTTGATATATTATTGCTTCATTGGTTATAAACACGAGACTTTCTGATTAGTGGTGACTTGTGAGAGGGGACCTTTTAATATCCATTTTGACATTGCCTTCTCAAACCCCCATGTCACCAGGGACGTCTCCCCTGGGAATACAACCCTAAATAGAAAGAGGAATCCTATTGAGGTGACAGTGATAGGATAACCTCAAGTTACACCAATTTTATTTCCTTTTACCTTCCGTCTATCAAAATACAAATTGTGTGATAACATTTTGGCGCCACTGTCAAGGAAAACTAAGTCAATATTCCTCAAATAACACTTTTTTCGGTAAGACTGATCCTCAAAAAGTCTTTACTTCACAAGCTTACCTGGTGACTCCACTGAGGGTGATTCCCTCATTCCTTTGATAATTTCAAGAAAATTGTCTGGCGACTCCACTAAGGATGAAGCCAACCATGACTTCTCAATGGGACTCAGGAAACTTCAAACCTTTAGACATGAGTAAAATCTCGAGATACCCTCGACAAATGCCCCCGAAATACAAAAAATGGATCCCTAGATTCACTGGTAGTGATGGGGTTAAAGCCAACAATCACATGTATAATTTTTGGGCTTTCTTTCAACTCCACCCTATTAGTGATGATGTTGAATATTTGGAAATGAAAATTTTCTTTGCCACTCTTCATGGAAATGATAGGAAATGGTATGATGATCTCCCTATTGCTAGCATCACATATATGGACCAGTTAGAAGAAGCCTTAACATCACATCTATGGACCAGTTAGAAGAAGCATTTCTAAAAAAATGGGGTATTAAATTGGAAGATATCCAAACATTACTGAAAAGACTTGGATATGCAAAACAAACTGAGAATGAGACTGTTTGGGACTTCTAGAATAAGTTTGAGAGATTGCTATATCAGATTCCTAGAAGCCATTATCCTAGAGACAAATACCTCATGTATCTCTATACCAATGCACTCTTAGGTAATTTAGGGTTCCTCCTTAATAAAAAGGGGCCAAAAACAATCAATGATGCCTATTACATGGCCATGAAAGTCGAGGAGAATATCTCTTTGTCCAAGGGAAAACACATCTTCTCTCTAGGAACCAAAGTTGATGACCCCAAAGGTACCCCATACACTCTTAGTTTGGAGAGATTAGTTATCCTTGAGACCTTTAGTGTTGATTTCCAAGAAGAAGGAGAACAGATCATTGACCAACAAGAGGCTAAGGGGAAAGATCTTGATGAGTTTTTCCAATCCCACAGGGAAGAGCAAAGGACTACTCATAATGAAGACATACTTGAGGATTTGGAACCTGAAAGAGATGATGAATTATCGATATGTGCTCCTTCCAATGATGAATCCATCCATGAGCCTTTTCCCCCTACACAAGAAGTAGAGAATGAGGTTAGTCACTTTCCTTTTCAGGATCTTGATAATGCCTTGTTTTATGATTCAGAGAAGGAAGAAAAAATGGAATCCTCGGGCAAGGTAGGTCTTCATTGTTGTACAGTTGAAGATGTAGGGGAAACTCATGAGCATGAAACAATGATGCATTTTGAAGACACCCAAGTCCTCGAACCCCTGCACGAGAAGAAATAAACATAGAGAGTTACTTTCCTTTCCAAAATTTTGATGATTCTTTACTTTATTATTTGGAAAGTGAAGAGGAGCTAGATGAGCCTTTAAATGTTTTAAATCCTTCATGTTATGATATAGATAGTGACATGGTTAATAATATTGACGATTCCATACATGTTGGGAGATGTAAATGGGATGTATTTGGTTATGATATGGACCCCATTTATGACATTGAGAATCATTTCCAATTTTTTCCTTTACAGTTATCACAACAGGTTACTCTTAATTTTTACCAGTGGCAACAAGGAGATGATATAACTATCGATACTTTCCAAACACCCAGGGTTGACCTAGTCCCACATTCTCCTGATCATTTTCATTCATACCTAGAGGATTTTGATGAGTACTCCTCTGAGCATTTGGATTTATTCTATGAATAAAATTTTCAACCATCGTTTTTCTCAGAGAGTGAGGAAGTTGCTTGCCTAAAGCAGAATACTTGTGATGATATTTTCCACCTCCCTTTGATTACTTTACCTCGCTATGCCAATAAGGGTATGGTTTGGAAACATATCCATTATCCCAAGTCTTTTGTAGGACAAATCCCCCTTCTGGATTTTAGGGGAAGGTTTGGTATCTTAAAAATAAGTTTTTTATCACAGTCTTCCAGCTTCCCCTTAAGAAGTTGTCAGTCACATTTTAGATTCTTGATGATCCCTTCCCAGGCCTCAGATTGTGAAAATGTCTGAGGTAGCCAACCTTTTGAACCTTTGAATTTTTGTGGTCCCCTTCTGAGATGGATTGAGCACTTTCCTGAGAGCATGACTTGGCACCACTTTTTCCCTCCCACCTGCCTCCATGAGCTAGACCTTATGATTTCCAATGATGCAATACATTTTCTAACTTGTGTTATTTTTGTGCTTAACTTATCACTACCTTGGTTTATGATGAAGCACAAAGGCAGGTATGGGGAGACATTGCTAGGATGGTTTCACTGACTATTTGACTACATCTACCATTCAACCAACAGGTAAGTAGAGGTAAGTAGGTAGGCATTTACATTAATTGTATATACCATTTGCATTTCATGCTAGAATAATTTGTATTCCATTTGTATATATGATTGCTTTCATTTTATTTACCATATATATATATATATATATATATGAGTCGGGGGTGATATCACCACCCCAAATGATTACTGATAGTCTTATGTTGAGATCAAGTAGGTCACGGGTTATGCCAGATATGTTGAGGTTCTCATGCGCTCTACGATGAGAACATGTCCCTGAGTTGGAGCTAGATGTTATCCCCTAGCCTAGGGATAACTAAGGATATTATGTCTCGAGGCCCATAGGTCCTAGACATGGAGTACCGAGAGCCAGATCGACTTGAGCATGGACATGGAGGGCCCATTCTTTTATTCTTCAACGCCTCCACTTTGTCAACAAAAGCAACATCCATCACATTGGCTTGGTCCTGTAGCAGAAATGGGTGTTGATCCATGAGGTAATGAGTATGAGTATCATGGTATGTGTCACTCTGATTCTCAAAACATTTGAATATGTGCATTTAATTATTTTTTCTTCTAACGTGTGCTTGGACCTTATGCCTTTCCACTTGACCACACCTGGGGGGAATGACAAGATGCCCTAGTAAGTTGGTTCCCATAGGGTTTGAGTTTCCACTCGGGGGATTCATGAAAGGTCATCGTCCATTCCCACCATACTTACCACTTTTCATATTTTTCCCACTCATCCATCCCATACACTGGTCCGGGCATTGGGTTGGCCAAACATTCAAATGGTTGTACCTTACCTTGTGGGAAGAAGGGTCTAAAGGCACAGAGGGTAAAAGTGTTGGAAAAAGATAAAAGCCAAAATAATGAAACCTTGATATGCTTCTCCTAGGGATACATGTTGGCCCTTGACCAAGTTTTGGGAGATTCTTGGTCATAGTGACCTATTTTGGGACTTTGACAGCATGTCGAAGGAGGAGCGCAAGACGAAGTGAAGATCAAGGGATCTTGGCCCACTTTTGGGTCCTTTTTGGGTTTTGGAGATAATGTAATGGGATTGGGATGTCTACCCATGGGTTTTACCCATGTTTAGGCCTATTTTGTAAAGTATAAATAGAAAGCTAGGTAATGTAGAAGAACAAGAAGTAGGTTGGTAAGCTAAGTGATAGTGTGGATTTTAAGGGGTTTGTGCATTATGTGTAAGACTTGCAGAGTTGAGTGCAAGTCCTTGTGTGATACTATAGAAGGATTGGTGTTGTAACGCAAGGAAGAAGGATCTAGTGAGTTGCGCAGATCTTCTGTCCTATGCGGAGTAAGGGTTTTGAGGCTCTATGCTTGTAACCAATTGACTGAAGACTATAAAGAAGAAGAGTTGGTGGATGTAGCCCCAAGGAGGGGGTGAACCATGTAAATCCTGTGTTATGATGCTTTGTGCTTTGTCTTATGTGATTTACATGTTATTTGCTAAGTGCTTGGATGTATTTGGATAAATATACTTATGCTTTGTGCTTATTACATGTGAGAATGTTAGATCTAATCTATATGGTTATATTTAGTGCATGATCTACTCAATATGATCTATTTTCCTATGCTAAGTGCTTGAATACAGTAGATTAGTGTGAGTACTGCAAAGCTTTGTTCTATTAGCAAAGTGGATATTGCTTGCATATTGAGGAACTGAAGGTGTTGAGTGCTTTATTAAGTGTTAGAATCACATATATGTGTCCCAGCTAAGGTTGCAAACACCTAAGTCTTGCAACCACCCATGCCTCTACCTCGGGTGAGACTTCATATGCTTCGCAGGTGTTTCCTAAAGGGTCGGTAGTTAGGGATTTGTTGGTGCGTTGTTGTAGCATTGAACCCTGGGTCTGCCCCTGTGCCAACAATCCCTGAGAAAGAAATAAAAGGATTCTCAGCGAGAAACAAAGGGACCTGTTATCACTCCAAGAGTCACTCCCAGACTGCAAATGAGAGTAAGCTTGGTAACATACAAATGTAAATGGATTAAAATAGTTTGAATATGTGGATCAACAAGAGAAGAGTAAAAAGGAGGGCATCAGACTGTTGCAAATACATTCCATTGGGCATGGAGTCACAACATCCTACAGATCAAAGGCAATAAAGTCGCCTACCAGACAAAAGGATTATGCAAATATGGATAGAAGAATAGAAGGGGAAAAAAGAGAAGAATAACACATAACATAGATCCTTTCTGTAATATAGATTGAAGAGTGATTGAACAATAATCTATGATTAACAAGCAATTACCACAAATCCTTTGCAGCTCCTGAATTCATTAACCAAAGGCAACTTTTGATCTTCAAAATCTGTAAATATTATTCAAGCAAGATGACAAGATAGAATGATAACAAAGAACACAAATTTTGATAAGAAACTCTCATGAATCTGTAATGGAAGAAATGTTAATTACAACAGGCCCTTGGGCTTACAATTGAGCAAATAAATTATTCCTCTAGCTCTCTCCTCTCTTGGATCGTGAATCCAACCCCCTTCTCCTCAAGAGATCTCCTTCCTTAAATAGAAAATAGCATCCAAATAACCTTAGGAGGTTGAATCCCATCTCTTACATTGGATTCTAAGCCTTGGAGATAGGTAGCAGCAATCAAGAGACAAAAATCCAACAAACTGCTAATTTTCAGGAATTTGTTGGAAGTCATTAATAAATTGTTTCCACCTCATGCATGAGGAATTTTATGGAGATAAATATTAGGTGAAGTTGTCCCTTGACATCTAACTAATCCTTTAGAATCCATTTGAATCCTCCTTGACAAGTGGCAACCTCCCAACAAGGCGAATATCAAAACCATGACCGCTATAGGAAATTAGGTAGCGCCATTGTAAAACAGTTGGTTGCGCCACTTTTATGTCTAATATCTCTCAAAAAATAACACATTTTGAAAAACTGAGAGAGGTTTTTGTTATTTGGAATGTTATGAACAAAAACCTCCTCCATTTTTCAAAAATACCTTCTCAATTGTTCATAATCCAAGTTTCAAGTTAGTGACTCAAAACTGGTAAAATAACACTACACAATTTGTTTTCTGCCAGAATTTAGGTAACGCCCGCCTGTGTGTCTGCGTGCAATTCGGTAGCGTAAATATGTGGGTAATTTTTATTCTTAGAACCTTGTGATAGTGTTTTCAATGCTTGTTCTTGACACTTATCACCTTAACCAATCTTGTGCTAACATAATCTGCCCAAATCTGTCCTTGGCAACGACGCCAATTATGTTATCACTCCAAGAGTCACTCCCAGACTGCAAATGAGAGTAAGCTTGGTAACATACAAATTTAAATGGATTAAAATAGTTTGAATAGGTGGATCAGAAGAGAAGAGTAAAAAGGAGGGCATCAGACTGCTACAAATACATTCCATTGGGCATGGAGTCACAACATCCTACAGATCAAAGGAAATCAAGTTGCCTACCAGACAAAAGGATTATGAAAAGATGGATAGAAGAATAGAAGGTAAACAAAGAGAAGAATAACTACATAACAGAGATCCTTTCTGTAATATAGATTGAAGAGTGATTGAACAATAATCTATGATTAACAAGAAATTACCACAAATCCTTTGCAACTCATGAATTCATTAACCAAAGGCAACTTTTGATCTTTAAAATATGTAAATATTATTCAAGAAAGATGAAAAGATAGAATGATAACAAAGAAAACAAAGTCTGATAAGCAACTCTCATGAATCTCTAATGGAAGAAATGTTAATTACAACAGGCCCTCGGGCTTACAATTGAGCAAATAAATTGTTCCTCTAGCTCTCCCCTCTCTTGGATCATGAATCAAACCCCATTATCCTCAAGAGATATCCTTCCTTAAATAGAAAATAGCATCCAAATAACCTTAGGAGGTCAAATTCCATTTCCTCCATTGGATTCTAAGCCTTGGAGATAGGTGGCAACAATCAAAGAGACAAAAATCCAACAAACTACTAATTTTCAGGAATTTGTTGGAAGTAATTAATAAATTGTTTCCACCTCATGCATGAGGCATTTTATGGAGATAAATCTTAGGTGCAAGTGTACCTTGACATATAACTAATCCTTGAGAAGCCATTCGAATCCTCCTTGACAAGTGGCAACCTCCCAACAAGGCGAATATCAAAACCGTCACCACTACAGGAAATTAGGTAGCGTCGTTGTAAAACAGTTGGTAGTGCCACTTCTATGTCTAATATCTCTCAAAAAATAACACATTTTGAAAATATGAGAGAGGTTTTTGTTATTTGGAATGTTATGAACAAAAACCTCCTCCATATTTCAAAAATACCTTCTCAATTCTTCATAATCCAAGTTTCAAGTTAGTGACTCAAAACTGGTAAAATAACTCTGCACAATTTGTTTTCTGCCAGAATTTAGGTAGCGAATTTAGGTAGCGCCTGTCTATGTGTCTGCATGAAATTCGGTAGCATAAATCCATGGGTGATTTTTATGCTTAGAACCCTGTGAGAGTATTTTCAATGATTTTTCTTGACACTTGGCACCTTAACCAATCTTGTGCTAACATGACCCATAAAAATAATAAATCAAGACCTAGTTGGAGGATAGAGGGTATCATCATGAGCCAGCCTTTTAGGTCCATGGGAATGTAGAAGTATGACACTACCATTCATCTGGTCACCATGCAAGGGTAGTGGCTCTTGGTGTCATAGCCAAGATAAAGGGGGTCTTATCACAAGCCAGTCTTATCATTTCCGTGAAATGCTTGTGGGTAACATTGTTACCAATGGTCACCACGCCAAGGCAATGTCCCCTAACTAGACTCTTGAAAGAAAAATCAATAAGAATAAAATATAAAAGGAATGAATGAGCTTGGAAACATTTGCATCCATGATAAGATGCATCTCACCCTCTTTAGAGGCACCCATAGGTAAGCCATACATTTCCCTGTTATCACTGAACCCATTGCCCAGACATACCCTACCACCTCATCCACTTACATGGCCTGGATTTGACTTCACCTGGGAACATCCCACGTCCAATGATAATTAGCCCAATAGGATTTCCTAGTGTCCCCTCCAAACTTGGCTTGTATAATAGCATAATGTCTTTGAGCACTTGTCCGAGTAAAAGGATTTTCATGCACATGTTTAAATAACTTGATGATTAGATGTGATTGACATTGCTATGATCCCTGTGACTTATGAGCCCATGGAGGGCGTATTTGTTGATGTTGCAGGGCCACACCCGATGGACAGGTACATATGGGGAGATGATTAGTTAGGACCTCCATAGGGCTAAAATCCCACCATATGGATGATGAGGCCCCTATAAGTTTTAAACCTGCGAATTAAAGCAATGCATATAGATTCTTAAGCAAGACAAAAATTAATCAATGGCTCATACACAGAGTACACATAGATTTTATACCGGAAACCCTCAACTGGGAAAACCTTTCTTATTTTCATTATCTCGAATTTCACCATTCACCATACAATATATACAATGTTTTTAGGTATTTCGTAGATACCAAAAACCTAATCCCTTAATCCAGGATTAATTTACAAATCATGATACTAGCCCAATAGGATTTCCTAGTGTCCCCTCCAAACTTCACTTTGTATAGCATAATGTCTTTGAGCACTTGTCCTGAGTAAAAGGATTTTCATGCACATGTTTAAATAACTTGATGATTAGATGTGATTGGACATCATATGATCCCTCGGTGGATTCTATGAGCCCATGGAGGGCGATTTGTCGATGTTGCAGGCCACACCATGGACAGTACATATGGGGAGAGATGATTAGTTAGGACTCCATGGCTAAATCCCACCATATGCTGGATGATGAGGTCTCTATAAGTTTTAAACCCGCTAATTAAAAGCAATGCATATAGATTCTAAGCAAGACAAAAATTAATCAATGGCCTTGACTAATAAAGTACACATAGATTTTATACCTAAACCCTCAACTGGAAACCTTCTTATTTCTATTATTCCGAATTTCACCATTCACCATACAATATATACAATGTTTTTAGGTATTTCAGAGATACCAAAACCCTAATCCCTTTAATCGTGGATTAATTTAAAATCCGCTTAAAATAGCAAAACCACCAAAATTGAAAGGTTCAATCTCCGTTGCCACTCTGCCACCTCTCGTCAACATTGGCAAGATAATCCAGGCATCCCGCCCCTAGACCCCTAGGAAAGCGCCCGACGCACACGACACAAACAGAGCACTAGTGCGGGGGATCATCAGACGCAGTTGTCGAACCTGACGCGCCCACACACACACATGCAAAGAATATAACACATACCCAACAGCCCCATCCAAGGGCAGAGACAAATTAGGGGTTTTCAACGAAGAGAGAGGAGGACATTCAACCAGGGACAGCCTGGCAGGCCTGGACCTAGGGGGTCTTTCCCTTTTCACCATGATGTAGGACTTGGAAGGCCCATGATGTCACCCAGGTCACCCATGACATCACCCAGTGTTTTAGATACTTTGGAGGTAGTTGTGTGCCAAGTGGCATGTGTGGCAGGAACCTGAGGCCCAAGGAGGCCTAACATTTTGCTCCAGGAGGCCAACATTGCCCTAAAAGGGCCTAACATCACCCTAAAAGGTAACGACGTCATATCTACAACTTGATTTAGGGTTTATTTATGACATTTAATGTAAAAAGTGGATATTATGTGTAAATGACCATGTCGGCCCTTTTGACCTAATTCTGGTCATTGTAACTGTATAAACAAGGGGAAAATCACTCTTATTTTGGATCATCTTTCACTCACACTTCTGAGGACTGAAATTTTCACCCTATCTAGGGTTACTTGGATGAAATTTTAGGCACACTTGTTGAAGAAGGCTAAATCTTGGAGTATTTTGACAAGTTTCTTGGTGGAAGTGTTCAACTAGGGTTTTTCTTGATGATTCTTGATGTATGTAAATGATATTTTTGCAATTCTTCTTAATTGAATGGTTATAGTATTATTTATCTTGCATTTACATTAAAGATTATGAAATTTCTTGATTAAACCCTAGGAAGACTAGCACATGTTATTGTCCTAGCTTTAAAATCCTTCACCTACTAGATCTTGTCAAGAGGCCAATTTTCTTGAAGCATTAGCTAGGGCCTTGCCATTGCAGCACCCTAGTTTTACTTACTTCATCTTAGTTGTTTTTTCTTCATCATTAAGTTAAAGAGGGAGGAAATTCTACTAAGGCCTAGGGTTACCTACACCTTAGTAGCTAGTTTCCCCTAGGGTTTGATAGTTGGAGCCTTGGGTTACCAACACTCCATCTATTTATCCCTCTTGTATTTGACTCTCTTACTATCATTTTCCTTCAACATTTGCTACCATTCATTGACTCCATTTACCCTAAAGCACTAGTCTAAGTCTTCTTTTGAGTTATTGATCAAAACAACCATCAAAACCTATACCTTGAGCTTCCTACTAACCATTTCTAACCTTAGAATAGCGTAACCTACTAACATTATTGTTGTTGTACTAAAGTAAGCTACAGTCATACATTGTAGCATTAAAAGCTGCTAAAAGCAATAGAAAAGGTTGTTTAATGCATTGCCTTGTTTGCTTCCAATAAATGCTAGTATTATGATGTTAATGGTTGATTATTCTTAGTCATTTTGAAGTTGTTTCAAGGAACTTATTGTGAAGTATTGCCTCATAAATATTGTTGTTATAATTTTCTGTTTACTTCATCGTTATCAGCCAGTTTATTTTATTGAGAAAGTATGTGGTTTTATGAAGTTCTAACCAACAAGTTGTACTTGCAATATATATAGTTTCTTGTTGCTTTGTTCTGGGTAGGTACATCTTGATATATTATCACTTCATTGGTTATAAACACAATACTTTCTGATCAGTGGTGACTTGTGAGAGGGGACCTTTTAACATCCATTTTGACCTTGCCTTCTCAAACCCCCACGTCATTGGGGACGTCTCCCCTGGGCCTACAACCCTAAATATAAAGAGGAATCCTATTGAGGTGACAGTGATAGGATAACCTCAAGTTACACCAATATTATTTCCTTTTACCTTTCCGTCTATCAAAGTAAAAATTGTGTGATAACATTTTGGCACCATTGTCGGGGAACACCCAATCAATATTCCTCAAACGACATTTTTTTCGGTAAGCCCTATCCTCAAAAAGTATTTACTTCACAAGATTACCTGGCAACTCCACTGAGGGTGATTCCCTCAATCCTTTGATAATTTCAAGAAAATTGTCTTGCGACTCCACTAATAACGAATCCGACCATGACTTCTCAATGGGACTCGGGAAACTTCAAACCTTTAGACATGAGTAAAATCTTTGGATACTCTCGACAAATGCCCCCTAAATACGAAAAATGGCTCCCTAGATTCACGGGTAGTGATGGGGTTAGAGACAACAATCACATGGATAATTTTTGGGCTTTCTTTCAACTCCACCCTATCAGTGATGATGTTGAAGATTTGGAAATGAAACTTTTCTTTGCCACTCTTCATGGAAATGCTAGGAAATGATACGATGATCTCTTTGTTGCTAGCATCACATCTATGGACCAGTTAGAAGAAGCCTTAGCATCACATCTATGGACTAGTTAGAAGAAGCCTTTCTCGAAAAATGGGGTATTAAATTGGAAGATATCCAAACATTACTGAAAAGACTCGAATATGCAAAACAAACTGAGAATGAGACTATCTGGGACTTATAGAATAGGTTTGAGAGATTGCTATATCAGATTCCTAGAAGCCATTATCCTGGAGACAAATACCTCGTGTATCTCTATACCAATGCACTCTTAGTGCATTTAGGGTTCCTCCTTAATAAAAAGGGGCCAAAAACAATCAATGATGCCTATTACATGGCCAGGAAAATCGAGGAGAATATCTCTTTGTCCAAGGGAAAACACATATTCTCTCTAGAAACCAAAGTTGATGACCCCAAAGGTACCCTAGACACTCTTAGTTTGGATATATTAGTTACCCTTGATACATTTACTTTTGATTTCCAAGAATAAGGAGAACAAATCATCGACCAACAAGAGACTGAGGGGAAAGATCTTGATGAGGTTTTACAATCCCACGGGGAAGAGCAAAGGACTACTCATAATGAAGACATAGTTGAGGAGTTGGAACCTGAAAAATATCATGAAGTATCGATATGTGCTCCTCCCTCTGATGAAGCCATCCACGAGCCTTTTCCCCCTACACAAGAAGAAGAGAATGAGGTTAGTCACTTTCCTTTTCAGGATCTTGATAATGCCTTGTTTTATGATTCAAAGAAGGAAGAAAAAATGGAATCCCCCAGCAAGGTAGGTCTTCCTTGTTGTACAGTTGAAGATGTAGGGGCAACTCATGAGGATGAAACAATGATGCATGTTGAAGACACCCAAGTCCTCAAAGCCCCTGCACAAGAAGAAATAAACACGGTGAATTACTTTCCTTTCCAAAATTTTGATGATTCTTTACTTTATGATTTGGAAAGTGAAGAGGAGCTAGATGATCCTTTAAATGTTTTAAATCCTTCATGTTATGATATAGATAGTGACATGGTTAATAATATTGACGAGTTCATACATGTTGGGAGATGTAAATGGGATGTAGTTGGTTATGATATGGACCCCATTTACGACATTGAGAATCATTTCCAATTATTTCATTTACAGTTATCACAACAAGTTACTCTTAATTTTGACCAGTGGCAACAAGGAGATGATATAACTACCAATACTTTCCAAACACCCAGGGTTGACCTAGTCCCACATTCTCCTGATGATTTTCGTTCATACCTAGAATATTTTGATGAGTACTCCTCTGAGCATTTGGATTTATTCTATGAAGAAAATTTTCAACCATCGTTTTTCTCAGAGACTGAGGAAGTTGCTTGCCTAAAGCAGAATACTTGTGATGAGATTTTCCACCTCCCTTTGATTACTTTACCTCTCTATGCCAATAAGGGTATGTTTTGGAAACATATCTATTATCCCAAGTCTTATGTAGCACAAATCCCCCTTCTAGATTTTAGGGGAAGGTTTGGTATCTTAAGAAGAAGTTTTTTATCACAGTCTTCTAGCTTCCCCTTAAAAAGTTGTCAGTCACATTTTAGATTCTTAATGATCCCTTCCCAAGCCTCAGATTGTGAAAATGTCTAAGGTAGCCAACCTTTTGAACCTTTGAATTTTTTTGGTCCCCTTCTGAGATGGATTGAGCAATTTCCTCAGAGCATGACTTGGCACCACTTTTTCCCTCCCACCCACCTCCATGAGCTAGACCTTACAATTTCCAATGATGCAATACATTTTCTAACTTGTGTTATTTTTGTGCTTTACTTATCACTGCTTTGGTTTATGATGAAGCACATAGGCAGGTATGGGGAGACATTTCTAGGACGGTTTCACTGGCTATTTGACTACACCTAGCATTCATGCTAGAGTAATTTGTATTCCATTTGTATATATGCTTGCTTTCATTTTCTGTACCATA